>JAAAWM010010890.1:0-54100 GCA_036873465.1 Thinopyrum obtusiflorum | reverse complement strand
CGGTATTTTACTATGCGGCACACGGTGGCCTTTGCGGGGGTTTAGTAGCGCTGAGGTGGCCAAATCAACGGCAGCGGCGTCCGGCGACCGTGGCGGGGGAAGAAGCTCGAGGCGGGCGCTCCGGTGGCCCTCAGCGCGGTCCAGCGGCACCAGTCGACGAGGACGACAACGCTGGAGCTTCTGGGCACGTCGGCGGGGCCGGAGGGGCTCGGTGGCCGCGTAGAACGCGGTGGACGGCCACGGTGGCGCGCTGTGGAGGGGATCTGATGGAGGAGAAGAACGACGGGCGAGGGGACGAAGAACGAGGGAGAGGGGAGAGTGAGCGAGGCGACCAGGGGGGAGGGCTCGGGCCAAGCTTATCCCCTTGCGCCCCTGCTCCCCGACGCGGTGTCGCGCGGCGACCGGCGCGGGCGCGGTCGTCCACGGGGGAGACGACAGCGAGGCGAGGAGGTAGGTTGGGCTGGGCTCGACCCACTGCCAGGTAAGGCCTCACCACTTTTCTCTTTTTTATTTGCATTTCCCCATTTCTTTTTAAAACAGAGACAATAGATGATTTTTGTGGGCCACCATATGACTTAGGAAAAATTAGGGGACTTGCCCATTGAATCCTCTGCATTTTTAGGTACTGCCACAAAAAGTTTCAAGGCAATTGAAATTGGCTAGGTATTTTTTTGAAATTGAATATAGCAAGAAAAATGCTGCTGGACCTCTAATTAATTCCCCGAGGCAATTTGGTGATTCCAAAATTATT
Source organism: Thinopyrum obtusiflorum (assembly GCA_036873465.1). Taxonomy (NCBI): domain Eukaryota; kingdom Viridiplantae; phylum Streptophyta; class Magnoliopsida; order Poales; family Poaceae; genus Thinopyrum; species Thinopyrum obtusiflorum. The sequence goes on along the minus strand of JAAAWM010010890.1, from coordinate 53,349 downwards.
GGTTTCAATTTTATAATTGCCCTGAGATTATTTGCAACATTATGGACATTTTAGTTTTGCCATTTGAAGAAATGAATATTTGACTTGCATTTGGAATTGGAATTTGAAGTTGAATATTTTTCTTATGGAATAATGATAATGACTTGGCATGATCAGAGAGTGATCACTGTGGTGAGAGGCTGGGGATGTTACAACCAATAGGCAAGGTTCGCGTCCATCGGTGGTTACCGGAATGTCATCAACAATAGTAACAGGGTCTTACCGACAGAGTAGTACACCAAGGTGTTTACATAAGTAGAGAATTATTGCTGCTTAGATTATATGTAGACCTCAAGAAAGGTTAAACAAACCAACGGAAAGAAAAATGTGATTATCAGAATAAACAGACCAATGGAAAAGAAAATGTGTTTAAACACATATTTCAGGGGTATATCCTTCCCAAGGATAAGCAGGGCATGATATACGTGTCAGGAGATCAAAGGCATGGCCATTTAGTTAATAGGGGTAAGAAGAATCATGATATGCACCCATACAATGGTGTTTGGGTAACTGTTCAAGAAAACATTTAGCATTGGGCCGCCAATGTTCTTAAGGATGTACGGAGTACCATAGTCATGCTTCGAGATAGCATTGACATGGTCTTCAAGCAAAGGTCGGACTTTGCATACACAAAGGATTCATCAAGAACAACTTATAAAATAAGTCTTACGATTTCCTCATGGAAGAATCGCTAAGTTTGCTAAAAAGGAAACTATATCAATAGGTCCTCCGGCCAGGTGTGCTAGGCATGACATCATCTTACCGGGTCATATAAAGACCAATGTTATAACTCTTGGAAATATATTCCAACCATCATATCTGACCGAGACTCAGATCTGATTGGTGTCGGGATACCTCTGGTGTCGTGATACCTCAGACTCAGGATGCCTGAGAAGAAAAGGTGCGACACAAATTGATGAGATGACATCGCAAGATTCTCGGGAAATGAACTATGGAAGCGAGTTCCGAAACAAGAGTTCATCATTAAACCAAGGAGAGGATGAGGAGGTGGCTGATGAACTCAGCGACATATCATCGAGGTTTCCAAAAAGATGGAATGCCACAATTATGCAAACAAGGAGATATCATTTGTCAGATCAAATGATATGATGATGATGATGTATGCTCAAGGTGAACATCCATAATTAAACATTGATCGAAAGTGTACCTGGTGATGTGGACTTAGTAGCACGATCAATGTTAGAATGGTGAGTCAATAAACAAAAGAATTAGAATGAAGCTATCGACCATTCACTTTAATGCAATAAAGTTGTTAGAAGTTTTGAATTCACACATCATAGTTCGATTGTCGGTATTCCAGTTAGAAACAACACGGGAACCAAGAAAGAATGGTGTTGGTGAGAAGTATCCTTATACCAAGAATTCTTAAGAGGTGGAGCAATTCTCACAATATTCTTGACATCAAAGATGGTAATACTCCACGGTAGGACATAACATAAGTTGGACAGCAAGGAACTCAAGGTACATCACACAACAAAAACAAGTTTTGTGTTGGAAGGGATGCAATAATGTTGTTGATGATAACACAAATCATCGAGGGGCAAGGATGGTCTTTCTCATCATGAATTCAATAGATATCTTGGAAGAGCTCAGAATGTTGATGATGATCACAACACATTTGTCGAGAGATTTCATGAAGATGTAATCGATCGACGATGACATCAAGTCAATGGAATGATGAAGCGAAAAGGTTATTGGAACCATGGGTACGACACAAACTCGAAATCAAGTTTGCTGTTCAAGGAGAAAGGATATGACGAGGAAGATCGACGTAACATTAGCTCACCGTCGAAATTTGTGCTCCGGGAAGAAGGCCCAGGTAGCACAGTTAAACTTAGTACGATAATGATGTAGCCGATTAGGCTAGAAATGACATGATGGAGTATTAAACTTGTAAGCAATGAAGATTTCTAATACTTGTTGAATCGCAGTGCGGACTCGATTCAGTTATCAGTGTCTTTGAGTGTTTAATAACTCAGAGCCCGTGAAAAAATTGGAATCAGTGAGAATGTAGTACTTGATGAAGAACTCATAAGAAGTTATGCAGTTCCGTGATAATCTCGAGATACCAGGGTGTAATACTCGACGACAAACCAAAGTAGAGGTTGGACTGGGGTATTGCTCTACAGAGGACAAGTGCTTAAACTTGCACGAGAAATGGTATTTAAAGGAGAACATGGTCGAAACCACGATTGCAAAAGGCCAGATCCCAGATATAAGATGAACTTATACCCAGGGAATAATTAATTTAAGAGAAGCTTTAATGATAAGATCTACATCGTGTCCATGGGCATGAACACAAAGTTCAAGGTCGACTCCCACTTCTTCAATGCATAACCTTTCATTCACTACTCTATTAAAAATGATTTGAGTGCAAGACCTACCTGGTGAATTACCAGAGGAGTATGAACCTTGAAAAACTTTCGGGTTCACACAGATTAAGGAAGGCATAGGTTCAACCCATCAGGGCATCTTAGGAACGTATACCACAAACTTTAGGGGTAAATAACTCAAGCTCGGAAGTAGAGCATGGTTGACAAAAGTAGAGGATACAATTTACCAAAGGCATTATATATCAAGGGAAGAACTGACAAGGTTATTGAATATGAAGGACGCTATCGGATAAAATCCAAACAAGGATCCGGTGGTCCACAAGGGATCTTATGTGAGCATCGGTACTCAACCAGAAGAAGAAAGAATGCAATTGCATCGGATTATAGAACATCTGAGTAATTTGATGCTTAGATAACAAAGGAATTATGAATTCCAAAATGAAGGATCAGAAGCAGACGCTCCGATCAAAGGTGGTTAACTTGAATAGACCTAAGGGTACGATCGACGACAATTAGTTTGGTCGAGAACCAACTCATGTTCAAGATGACGTCTGAGCCAGAAAGATAATTTTAAAAGGATCAACTAATGATTGCGTGCATTCGCACTCATGTTGAATCAATAAGATCAAAATGACGGTGGCAAGGGATACTAATGAATATTGCCAGTCATATGGAAAGCATCCATAATGCAATCAGACAAGTATTTGCAGAGCAATAAGTTGCTAAGGATTTTCGGAAGATCGAATCGTATTTGAATGTATCTTGTGAATCATATGAACAAAGGGGGAAGAACGGATACTCGGTAAGTGCGAGGAATTATCCGTAGGGGGTATTTGGCAAGAACTGCCAGACAGTAAGCTCAAAGGATTGTCGGAACAACGAAGAGCAGTTCGGGGCATCTTGTAATAACAAGACCAAAGGGGATTGAATGTCAGAGTGGCAAGGGTATGTAGTTATCCATAAGGATATAACAGCGGTATGGAATTTGCAAAGGCGGTGGACACAGGTGTCTCGGGAAAACATCGAATAGCATCTTCGGAACCTTCTGGTGAAGCAGTCAATCATCTGAATGTAGGGGCTCTCCGGCAGGAAGTGGTATCGAGATCCTAGAGTTATTATTAGTAAAATCATTTAACCCGAACTAAAGAGAGATCAGAATCCCAGAGTATAGGGCGAGGAATAAAAGATCCTAATACCCACCCAATTGGTGACGTGGGCCCGTAAGCCACACAGCCATGTTAGTAAAACAGTTTTCAATGGCTAGACTCAACTTCGGCCAAGGAGTTGGAAAGGGGGATTCCTACAGGCAGTCGGCTCTGATACTAACTTGTGACGCCCCCGATTCAATCGTACACTAATCATGCACGCAAACGTGTACGATCAAGATCAGGGCCTCACGGGAAGATATCACAACACAACTCTAAAAGTAAAATAAGTCATACAAGCATCATAATACAAGCCAGGGGCCTCGAGGGCTCGAATACAAGTGCTCGATCATAGACGAGTCAGCGGAAGCAACAATATCTGAGTACAGATATAAAGTTAAACAAGGTGCCATAAGATGGCTAGCACAAACTAGGATACAAATCGAAAGAGGCGCAGGCCTCCTGCCTGGGATCCTCCTAAACTACTCCTGGTCGTCGTCGGCCTGCACGTAGTAGTAGGCACCCTCGGTGTAGTAGGGGTCGTCGTCGACGGTGGCGTCTGGCTCCTGGGCTCCAACATCTGGTTGCGACAACCGGGTATAGAAAAGGGGAAAAGGGGGAGCAAAGCAACCGTGAGTACTCATCCAAAGTACTCGCAAGCAAGAATCTACACTACATATGCATCGGTATCAATGAAATGGGTAGTATCTGTGGACTGAACTGCAGAATGCCAGAATAAGAGGGGGATAGCTAGTCCTATCGAAGACTACGCTTCTGGCAGCCTCCATCTTGAAGCATATAGAAGAGAGTAGCTGGTAAGTTCACCAAGTAACAACGTGTAGCATAATCCTACCCGGCGATCCTCCCCTCATCGCCCTGTGGGAAAGCGATCACCGGGTTGTCTCTGGAACTTATCTGGGTGTGTTTTATTAAGTATCCGGTTCTAGTTGTCATAAGGTCGAGGTACAACTCCGGGTCGTCCTTTTACCGAGGGACACGGCTATTCGAATAGATAAACTTCCCTGCAGGGGTGCACCACATTACCCAACACGCTCGATCCCTCTGGCCGGGCACACTTTCCTGGGTCATACCCGGCCTCGGAAGATCAACACGTCGCAGCCCTACCTAGGCTCAACAGAGAGGTCAGCACGCCGGACTAACCTATGCGCGCAGGGGTCTGGGCCCATCGCCCATTGCACTCCTGCACATTGCGAGGGCGGCCGGTGAGCAGACCTAGCAACCTCCATTACAAAGGAAGTTGCGTTATGCGGTCCAACCCGGCGCGCGCCGCTCAGTCGCTGACGTCAAGAAGGCTTCGGCTGATACCATGACGTCGAGTGCCCATAACTATTCCCGCTTAGTTGGTTAGTGCGTATAGGCTCGTAGCCAGACTCAGATCAAATACCCAATCTCGTTAAGCATGTTAATTGATATAACCGCGGACGCCGACCAGGGACCAGGCCCACCTGTCTCCTAGGTGGTCACAACCTGCCCTGTCGCTCCGCCACAAGTAACACTCAGGGGCCGTCGGGAACCTAGGCCCACCACTACCTGGATGGAACCACCTGCCCCTTCGGCCCCCATATCCGAATCACTTGCGGGTGCTCTACGAGCCGACCCGACTTTAGTCACATCATGTAACCTGTATAGTATGTATGTATGTATATACCCATGATCACCTCCCGAGTGATCACGGCCCAGTAGTATAGCATGGCAGACAGACAAGAGTGTAGGGCCTCTGATGATAAACTAGCATCCTATACTAAGCATTTAGGATAGCAGGTAAGGTATCAACAGTAGTAACAAGGACAGGCTATGCAGCAGTATAGGATCAAACCGATGAAACAGTAACACTACTCTAATGCAAGCAGTAGAGGGAAAGAGTAGGCGATATCGGGATGAACAAGGGGGGTTGGCTTGCCTGGAAGCTCAGTCAAGAAGGAGGGGTCGTCAACACCGTAGTCGTACTCAGTGGCATCAGCGTCGGTCTCGTAGTCTACCGGAGAGAAGAGGGGGAAGAAACAGTAAATACGGAGCAAACAAAGCATCACAAAACATAATCATGACAATACGCGGTGCTAGGGGTGACCTATCGCAGGGATTGGTAATACCGGCAAAGGGGGGAAATATCCGGGAAAGTATCCCCGGTGTTTGGCATTTTCGGACAAACGAACCGAAGGGGGATTGTTGCATGTTCGCTATGCTAGGGACCCCCCCCCCCCCCCCCCCCCCCCCCCCCCCCCCCCCCCCCCCCCCCCCCCCCCCCCCCCCCCCCCCCCCCCCCCCCCCCCCCCCCCCCCCCCCCCCCCCCCCCCCCCCCCCCCCCCCCCCCCCCCCCCCCCCCCCCCCCCCCCCCCCCCCCCCCCCCCCCCCCCCCCCCCCCCCCCCCCCCCCCCCCCCCCCCCCCCCCCCCCCCCCCCCCCCCCCCCCCCCCCCCCCCCCCCCCCCCCCCCCCCCCCCCCCCCCCCCCCCCCCCCCCCCCCCCCCCCCCCCCCCCCCCCCCCCCCCCCCCCCCCCCCCCCCCCCCCCCCCCCCCCCCCCCCCCCCCCCCCCCCCCCCCCCCCCCCCCCCCCCCCCCCCCCCCCCCCCCCCCCCCCCCCCCCCCCCCCCCCCCCCCCCCCCCCCCCCCCCCCCCCCCCCCCCCCCCCCCCCCCCCCCCCCCCCCCCCCCCCCCCCCCCCCCCCCCCCCCCCCCCCCCCCCCCCCCCCCCCCCCCCCCCCCCCCCCCCCCCCCCCCCCCCCCCCCCCCCCCCCCCCCCCCCCCCCCCCCCCCCCCCCCCCCCCCCCCCCCCCCCCCCCCCCCCCCCCCCCCCCCCCCCCCCCCCCCCCCCCCCCCCCCCCCCCCCCCCCCCCCCCCCCCCCCCCCCCCCCCCCCCCCCCCCCCCCCCCCCCCCCCCCCCCCCCCCCCCCCCCCCCCCCCCCCCCCCCCCCCCCCCCCCCCCCCCCCCCCCCCCCCCCCCCCCCCCCCCTTTCTTTTTTTTTACTTTTTATTTATTTTACCTTTTCTGTTTTAGTTTTGTTTCCTATTATTTTTGTTTTAGTAAAATATACACTTAGTATCTAAATTTAGTATTTCAACTTAGCCCATAGTCACAAAAAGTCTAGTCCTCAAATAAATTAGTTTGACATTTTATTAATTACAAAAGGTATTTAAATAATTGTTTTTGCTGCTGTTTTATTCATCTTATAGTATTTAAACATTTTATAAAGGTGTGGTTTCTCCACCATAATTACCTATGCAATATTTGATTCACTTCGAACATTTTAGTTTTAATATTTGAAAACTTTTATTGTTTGCTTGATTTTGGATTTGAATTAGAATTGATTTCGATCTAACGCGAGATTAGCAATAGTAATCGAAGTGACGTGGCATCATCAGCAGAGGGTTACTGTAGCTTAACTATCCGGGCGTCACAGGCGGGGCCCCCACGCGTGCGCCGTAAATGCGGGCGGTGGGAGGTAGGTGGGCTGCTGGCACGCGGGTCCGAGGCGGGCGCGGAGCAGACGGGTGGGCATCCGTTCGCCGTTCGTCTGCCCGCAAGCCGGGCGTAGTTTTGCGCCAAAAATGGGGCGGATCAATCGGACGCCAAACCGGACAAAATATGGGGATTTTTTTTAGGGGTGAGACCTCCTGCTCGACGCCCGCGTGTGGCAAATTGTCAACCTTGGCTGAAGCTTGGCTGAAGCCAGGGGCGAATGGGCCGGCCCATTCGGAGGTAACGAGTTTCAGCCGCCTAGAAAAATTGCCAAACAGTAACTCACGAGCTAGAGCCCGAACTCTAGCGATCTCCCTCCTTTGAAAGAGTGTTACAAACCGCTCGTCCTAATGAGTCCTAGTGATAGATTTGCGGCGCGACTTTTTAAGTATCGTACTTCTTTGAAAATTTTCGAAACATACACATTGACCATTGTTTAATATATGTTGAACGTTTTTTTCTAAATATGGTGAACATTTTATATAATACACGATGAATTTTTTATTATTATAAGATGAACTTCTTTTTAATATACGATGAGATTTTTGAAAAAATATGAATATATGCGTCGAACAATTTTTTTAATACGAATTGAACATTTTGAAACATAAGTTGAACAATTTTCTAATATACATTGAACATTTGTGTAATATACACTTAAAAAAATTCAAAAAATCAGTGATTATATATTCATTGAACAATTTCTGATATATGATGAACATTTTTTAATGCATGATGAACTTTTGTAAAAACAACGTGAACATTTCCTTAATGTACAATGAACATTTTTTGTAACACGGAACGAATTTCGTATTACATAGAAAAAAGAAACAAGAAAATGGAAAAAATGAAAAATAAAAAGGAGAAGAAAAGAAACAGGAACAGAAAAAAGGAAAGAAAAAAAAGAGACGGAAAAGAAACAGAAATAGAAGAAAACAGCGAAGCAACAGCGAAACAACCATGGGCCGACCGAAACGGTGGCGGCGCGAGGTGAAGTATCAGTGAAGCCACCCCCTTTAGAAGCACACGGGCGTCAAATAGGGATCGCCTCGCGCGTTGGGCCGTGGCGTCTGTCTGTTTGGGCCAAAACGGACACACCCGGATCAGATGGGGTCGTGCGTTGGAGTTTACCCAGATCAAATGGGTCCAAAATTTTGTAGTTGCATCGGACTCCAAGCAGGTAATTAATGACATTGACAAAGCTAGTTGTGGAGGGTACGGCACGATCATTAGGGAGATCAAGCAGAGGTCATTAGCTTTCAATGTTTCTTTTACTTTCGAAGGCAGAGCAACCAATTGCGATGCTGATAGGTTAGCCAAGTATTCACATTCGCTAGATCGAGGCCGATACACCTGGTTGGTCAAACCTCATGATCCTTTTTGTATACCACTCCACGTGGATTTTGATCAATAAAGCTTGGCTTAACCCCTAAAAAAAACTAACTGGGTTTTGGTGTATGTTACAAAGCATATGAAAAAATGTTGTTTGTCCAGAAGTTTGAAAGTAAAGGTGGATGTGGAAGCCCTCCCCCTTTAAAAAGTGAGAAGAAAGACAACACATTTAAATTATGTGCCAAGCACATCGTACCACATGAAGTATCTACAGTAATTGAATCGGCCCATTCGTGAAAAAGAGAAGTTAAAGGGGAGAACGCAGGTATCGATACCTGGTCTCTAGGAAGATGGCTGGCACAGCTAGCCACTCCGCCTGCTTCACGTTTGCGGTAAGTAATAGGCGCGCGACCTACTTGAGGCGATTCGAGCCAGTTTTCTTCGTTTTGTTTTGTTTCTTTCTTTTCTCTTCTTTCTTTTTTTATTCTTTTTTCATTTGTATTTTCATTTTTTTTCCAATATTTGGTTTCCTTTGTTTTTTATTTTTATTTTCATTCTACATATTCTGTATATCTGAACAACATTTTTCCACTAAAAAAAACAATTTTCTAATACATGTTTAACATTTTGTTAATACAAATTAAACATTTTTTTAATACATGGTCAACATTTTTGCTGTACTCATTTTTTTTCATATGCTTAATTAAAAAAATTAAATACAAGATTAACCCTTTTTTTAATACGTTGTCAACATTTATACACACTTTCAAGCTTTTAAAAATTCTTGATTAACATTTTACAAATATAAAAGTAACATTTTTAAATACATGGTCAACATTTTTTCTATGCATACTTAACATTTTAAAAATGTTTTAATTAACTTTTATTAAATGCAATATTAACATTTTTTAACACATGGTCAACATTTTTCTAAACAGATTTAATATTTTTCAAATTCTTAATCAATATTTTTATAAATGCTTGATTAACATTTTTATATACAATGATAAAAAAATTCCAACATTTTTAATACATGGTAAACATTTTGCTATACACATTTGACATTTTTCAAATGCTTGATTAGTATTGTTCAAATACTTGTTCAACATTTTCTCATATACTTGATTAACATTTTCAAAAACTTGTTCAACATTTTTTCAAATGCTTCATTCATATTTTTATATACATGATCATTTTTTAATACATGGTAAACATTTTTTTATACACATGTACATTTTCCAAATGCTTGATTTACATTTTTCAAACACTTGTTCCACATTTTTCAAGTGCTTTATTAACACTTTTTAAATACATGATCAAATTGTCTCGTACACATATTTATTTACACCATTATTCGTATATGTGATAAACATTTAACATTTTTCATATGCTTGGTCAACATTTTTCAGATGTTCTATGGAGAGTGATTTTAATAATTTCTTTATTAAAATATTTGGATCTATAATGAAAAGTAAAAAAAGTAAATGAAAAAAATGAAAACTAAAACCTGAAAAAAGAAAAGAAAAAAAGAGGATGTTGTTTCGGCGCGCATGGGACAGCCCAACTCGCTCCACCCTTCAGCGAGGGTTCGTACCGTCTCGCTGAATGCGAGATATAGAGGCGGCACTTCGTTACTTGCGAGAACTATATCTCGCGTATCTCTACTCCTAATGGAGCAGTTGGTAGGATTGCGTCCAAGTTTTTTTTCATCCCACCACTTTCGTCCGTTTTTTTTGGACTGGTTTTTTTTCGTCCCCTCTCCCCACCCCACCGATTTAGTTTCGCGTCAGCCTCTCACACAACGAAAAAAATCTGAACAGATCAGAACACAAATGGCTAACTAATTTAGATTTGATCTTTAGAGATTGATCATGATTGATTCTTTCACATAAAGACATTACTAAATAACTTGCGCCAATATGGAAAGTTCTGATCCATTCAGATTTTTTTTCGTTGTGTGAGAGGGTGACATGAAACTAAACCGGTGGGGTGGGGGGATGAAAAAAAAAGCAGTCGAAAAAAAACGAACGAAAGTGCTGGGACAAAAAAAACCCTGGATGCAATCGTACCAACTGCTCCATTAGGAGTAGAGATTCGCCTTACCATAAATCGCTCAATCACATTAATTAGGAAACAAATAACCAATTTTAAGAAAATTAATGTGTAAATCATAACAAAAAGAAATCTCTAATATTCCTGCCAATGACCGCGTCCTGCCCTCCCTTCGGCGACCCACCCCCACGATCGGTTCCTTCCCCCCTTGCCCCCATGTCGATAGCCCCTCGTGAAAAAAAAGGCCTCCAAGAAAAATAGGATCCCTCCCGATCCAACTTCTCTCGCTGACCAAGCCCTATCCCCATCCCAATATGGCCGCCGCCACGATTGTCAACGTCGCCCACCCTCCTCCATTTTCTCACGAGCGTCGGGACATGGCTGTCCTCCAGCAATGCGCCGCCCACCCACCGACGCCGCACACCTGCGACGACGATGTACCGCCTGCGACCCAGCGACTCGATGCGAAGCCCCGAGCTACTTCTCCAATGGCGTCAACCGTTCATCGGCTTCGTCCTGGTCTTGAAGCTCCTCTCATCTCTCTTGCGTGGCAAAAACCTTGGATCGAGAGCAACGGCGGCCGGACCTAGGCCAGCTCCGGCGGCGACCCAGGTTTTTCTTTACGAAGCACATCACTATGTAGTGCATATATTAATATTTACATAAGGAAAAGAAAAACTAGATCTAGGGTATGTATAGGAAAGAACCTATAGGCTATACAAAAATGTCTGCCCAGGCCTGGATACAACAGGGTATTAAGCTAAGATTGTTCCTTGCGGGAATGTAAATAAGCGTTATGTGTTGGTCATGGCAGGAAAGAACAAGTAAGATTAAGACCAAATAAGCCTCCTACCAGGTTTTCATTCGGGTTAGAAGATAAAGCTGTGTGTATTGTTTCAGAGAAATCGTGAAGCGGCTGGTATGTGAAGCAGCAGGTCTAGCAACCCTTAATGTCCTTATTTGCATTTGTAAACACTTGGCCTGATTGTTTTTCAAGATTGCTGCGTTTCTCGTGGTCCAAATGCTCCAGCAGCCAAGGATGATCAACTCGTGGTGAAAAGGTTTCTTCAGAGAGCCCTTCAGAGCAATGATCCATTGACTGGCAGAAGACAAATTGGTTTGTGATCAAGGGTGGGGCATAAATATCCCTAGCAAAGCTTTCCAAACGGCAACTCAGGTATTGTTCATGTGGGTATTCAAAGTGAAATTAGTTGGCTTGATTTGATTCTTTTGGAAAACTAATTGGTCACACTTTTGACTCGAAGTGGCCACAACATGGGTGTTGTAGTTCATCAACTCTACCATGGCTTCCATAAGCGAGGTCTGCTAACAGGCCAATTACATGTTATTGTAATTGGGGTACACAAGATGACGAGAAGGGTCACTGACGACACAAGTGCATTGGGTGGCCGCCAGCCTTACTCATGGGCGTCGGTGGCAAATCTATCACATCTTGTGAGTATATTGCATGTGCAGTCCTGACATATACGCATGTTCCTTTCGAACAGTTGAATTTTTAGATGCTATTATTCAATTAATGATGATGTAACATGTACACTTCTCTAATTTGGCTTCACTTTCACTGAATTATTCCAAACTGTGCACTGACATTTTTTTATGAATCTCACAAACTGTGCACTGACATTGGAACTTGAACATGGCACATCTGATGAGGAGAGGAAAAGATGACTCGCATGCTCTGTCGGCAAGTAGTGGGTTAGCATTGTGGCAGATCATGGCTCTACAAGATGTATCTGCCCCTTCCCTTATACATCTTTGTTTTGACTAGAGGCACCTTATAATCTAGCAAACATGAATTTCATTTACTTCCTCCATGTATGTAAGGCCCCTGAAACAAGCATTAATAAAAAAAATTCTAGGTGTCTGAGATTGTTGAGAGGGGACTTGTACATACGGAAGGAGGGAGTATCATGTAGATTGTACGGCTAAATTATGGATCATTATTATTGATTGTTTTTCAACACTTTTTCCTTGTTTTGCATAGTTTACAATGTCATTTTTTGCAATGGATATTTATTTTTCTTATTGTATTTTGTTCCTAATACACATTTGGATTAGAATTGTGATGTTTGTTTCCATGTGGATATCATATCCATTACTCTCTTCCTCATTTCTCCCCTTCCCTTGTCTGTAGTTGGATTTGCAACTGATGATGGTGACAAGATATGATTGAGGAGATTTAGATAGTGAATGAAGGAAGAAATACGAGTTATAAATGTTAGAAAAATCCACATGAAAGGTGTGCGCTAAGATCCAAAAGATATACGCCCTTTGTTCCAAAATATGTGTAGTTAAAATTTGAAGTAAAATCATGACACTTATTTTGGGATGGAGGGAGTATTTGACAAGATTAGTGTTGAACCACTAGATATGTTTGTCCCCGTTGTAACGCACAGGCAATTTCCTATCTCATTATTAAAGTATCTCTACTCCTAAAGGAGGAGTACGTCAGTCGTTTCGTTCGTTCGTCCACCACCTCCACCGATCGAAGAAACAATCCCTCATAGAAGGAAATCACCCCCTCCATCGATTTTAACCTTTTTCGGAAAGAGATCTGCCGGTCATGATTTTTTAGCGATTCTTTCCAACTATGCACCCCTCTCCTTCCTATCTCTTCGCCTCCTCTCACGTCTACCGATCCAATCTACTCCTTCCCTCCCTTCTCACCCTCTTCCGCTGGTCCCCGCCCTACCTTCCATTTTCCTCCATGTCCCAATCTCGTCGATCGCCATGGACGAGAGATCCATCCATGAGTGTGGGTAGAGAGCCAACATCTAGAGGGCAGCCAGCTCCCAGACGACAGCTTGCTCAGAACGGCGTGGTCCACGTGCTCGACCACAGAGACAACCATCAGGACGGCGGCGGCCATGCGGACGAGGGCTTGCTCATGGAGGGCGGCTTCCAACTGGTCCGCGACTTGCTCCTGGATGCCGGCGTCCACACGCGCGAGGACGGATAGCTCGCAGAGGGCGGCGTCCACCTGATGGTCTGCTGGCGGAGGGCGAGGTTCATACAGATGACGACGACGACAACATGGCGGACGACAAGGGCCTCGCAGAGGGCAGCATCCATCCGGACAACGGTGTACTGCTAACAACGACGTCCAACGATGTGTTTTATCCTTCCAAAGCTTTATGTTTGGCATATAACATATATATTGCTTGTGCGGGATGGTTATAAGTTGAGAAATAACTTTTTTATTACATTCACTAAAGTACCATGCAAATGAAGCTTAAGACAACATACCTGACGTTGTAAGGTAATATCTTAATCACATCAAGTAGATCTTAGTTCGTAACATATAATTATTTGGATCGTTGTTCTCTAGGTATATATCGCCGAGTTACATTGCAGGTGAAATGAATTTCAATTATTTTTTAATTGTTGCAGGCTATCTTTTCTCTACATACAAAATATAATATACATTATATGCGCAATCAGATAAAATCTATACATACAAAATGTGATATGCATTGTATTCATAGGTGCAATAAAGAAAATTAAGAGCCCATGGCAACACACGGGCGTTCTACTAGTGCAAATGGAAAGGGCGCTCCTATTGGGCGCCACAGGCGCCAGAAGTCCTCCCTGGCGCCAACTACACCGCCGAGTTGGGCCGGCCCAACAAACGTGTACAACATCGAAAAATCATAGTGTTTAAAAAAGTCACAAAAATAAATGATCTGGACAGGTTTCGAACTCGTGCAGTTTCACTAGCGTACGAATTCTGCTAACCACTTGAACTACTTGCCACTATTGATAGGTAACAGCGCAAATTGTATAGTAACAAAGTTGCCTCGCTATTTTATTGCACAAAACTGTACCAATTAATATTTTTTGAATTATTTGACGAACAAAAACGTGAATTTGAAAAGGTTCATAGATTTCGAACAAAGTTCATCAATTTTCAAGAAAAGTTCACAAACTTGAAAAAATGTTCATCAATTTTCAAACAAAAAGTTCATCGATTTTGAAAAAGTTCATCAAATTTGAAAAAAGATCATGGATTTTCAAAATTAGTTCATGAATTTTCAAGAAAAGTTCACAAACTTGAAACAAAGTTCATCAATTTTCAAACAAAAAGTTCATCAGTTTTGAAAAATTTCATCAAATTTGAAAAAAGTTCATCGAAATTGAAAAAAGTTCACGAATTTTCAAAAAAAGTTCATCGATTTTCATGAAAAGTTCACAAACTTGAAAAAAAGTTCATCGAAATTGAAAAAAATTCATGATTTTTTGAAGAAAGTTTATTGATTTTTTTTAAAAGTTCATCGAATTTGAAAAACAAGTTCATGAACTTTTTAGAAAAGTACACAAAAATTGAAAACAGTTCATGGATTTTTGAAAAAACTTCCGTTGATTTTGAAGAAAAAGTTCATCGATTTACAATCACGCATTTAAGAAAAATAAATAAAAAAGAAAAAAGGAACAGAAAAAAAGAAAAAAAAAAGAAAAAGAAAATGCGAACTGGAGAAAGAGTAAGAAGGACCAAGAAGTTACCATGAATAAGCTAGCGTTGGTTGTAGTGGTTAGCACGTTGCGCCGTGAACGTGTAGGTCCTAGGTTTGATTCGGCGCAGCTCTCTATTTTTTGCACTTTATAAAGAGACGTAGCAAAAAGCTAACTGGGCCGGCCCATCTCGCGATAGAGGGAGTATGCTGCAGGCGCCCATTTCGAAGTGACCTGTAACGGGCTCCATCAGCGCTAAATAGGAAACGCCAGATGGAAAGATACTCTCGCTGAAGCTATTTACTCCATACTGTAGCTATGAGGATGGCCCGTTTTGTCTTTTTTTTTCTTCACTGAGTTCGTTCGATCGAGTGAGTTCGCATGTTCGCTCGCCCGGGTTTTTTATTCGCTTTATTTTCCTTTTTTCTTCACTTTTTTGGTTTTCCTATTGGTTTTCTATGTTGTTCGTTTTATTTTTTTGCTTTGGTTTTCTTCGGAGGTTCTTCGCTTCGGTCTTTTTCCTTTAATGCATTGTTTTGGGTTTTCTTTGATTTTCTTCATTTCTTCATCGATTTTTTTCTTCTTTTTTCTTTTATATTTTTTCTTTGATATACTATGATTTTCTTTGTTTTTTATCGTTTTTCTTCATTATACTCTGGTTTTATTTTTCTGAACAACTTTCTTTTTTTCCTTCTTTACTTGGGTTCCTTTGTTTGTTTTCTTTCGGTTTTCTACATTCTTTTGTTTTGCGTAGATTTTCTCAGTATACAAAATACATTTTTAGAGTACACATGAATTTTTTATTTATACACATTGAACATTTTTCAAATACATGATCTACATTTTTCTTAAATACATGTTTTTGAACACTTTTTCGAATACATGGTCAATATTTTTTTAATACATGGTCAACTTTTTGCAATACACATTTAACCTTTTTCAAATGCTTGATTATCATTTTTGAAATAGAATATTAACATTTTTTGAATACATAGTCAATATTTTTTCCTATACCCAAATTAAAATTTTCAAATGCTTGATTAACATTTTTCAAATACAAGATTAGCATTTTTCTAATAGATGGTCAAGAGTTTTTCTATACACATTTTAATATTTTTCAAATGCTTTATCAATATTCTTCAAATGCAAGATTAACATTTTTAATGCATAATCAACATTTTTTCTATACACATTTTACATTTTTTGAATGCTTGATTAACTTTTTTGAAATAATTGTTCAACTTTTTTTAAAATGCTTGATAAAGATTTTAACATACATGATTAAGATATTTCATCATTGTTCAATACGTGGTCAATATTTTTCGATACACGTTCAACATTTTTCAAATAATTGATTAACATTTGCAAATACTTGTTTAACATTTTTTTTCAAATGCTTTATTAACATATTTTAAATACATGATCAACATTTCTCACACATATTGTAGATTTTTTGTATACATGATCTAACATCTTTTCTATACACATTTAACATTTTTCATTCTTCAGCACAGTCATGAAATGGGCACAATTTTTTTCCACAAGGTGCAATGTCCAACGCAAGCATGCATGCAAAATTTCGTTGCGTTTCGACGCTCAATGCATTTTCTAAATTTTCTCCGTGAAAATACCCAAAAACAGTGTCCGGACGTGACACAACGTTCGTTCGTTTTCCGATTTTGTTTAAATTTTGCGTGGGGGCCGGGATGGTCACTGACACGCGCATGCAAAAGTTGGGCACATTTTGTCCATGTCCACAGGTACTTGCCGTACAACCGACGGGTATCGGTTAGGGGGGAGCTGACAGTTGGGATGCATTTCTTCAGCACAACCATGAAATGGGCATAATTTTTTTCCACAAGCTGCAATGTCCAATGCAAGCATGCATGCAAATTTTTGTTGTGTTTCGACACTCGATGCATTTTCTAATTTTTTCTCCGTGAAAATACCCCAAAACATTGTCCGGACATGACGCAACGTTCGTTCGTAGTCCGATTTTGTTTAAATTTTGCGCGGGGGACCGGGATGGTCACTCACACATGCGCGCAAAAGTTAGGTACATTTCGTCCAAGTCCACAGGTACTTGCCGTACAACCGACGGGTATCGGTTAGGGGGGAACTGACAGTTGGGATGCGTTTCTTCAGCACAGCCATGAAACAGGCACAATTTTTGTCCATAAGCTGCAATGTCCAAGGCAAGCATGCATGCAAAATTTCGTTGTGTTTCCACACTCGATGCATTTTCTAACTTTTTCTCCGTGAAAATACCCAAAAACAGTGTCCGGACATGACACAACGTTCGTTCGTAGTCCGATTTCGTTTAAATTTTGCGTGGGAGACCGGGATGGTCACTCACAAGCGCATGCAAAAGTTGGGTACATTTCGTCAATGTCCACAGGTACTTGCCATACAACCGACGGGTATCGGTTAGGGGGGAACTGACAGTTGGGATGCATTTCTTCAGCACAGCCATGAAACGGACACAATTGTTTTCCACAAGCTGCAATGTCCAACGCAAGCATGCATGTAAAATTTCGTTGCGTTTCGACACTCGATGCATTTTATAACTTTTTCTCTGTGAAAATACCCAAAAACAGTGTCCATACGTGACGCAACGTTCGTTCGTGGTCCGATTTTGTTTAAATTTTGCGTGGGGGATCGGGATTGGTCACTCACACGCGCATGCAAAAGTTGGGTACATTTCGTCCATGTCCACAAGCACTTGCCGTACAACCGACGAGTATCGGTTAGAGGGGAACTGACAGTTGTGATGCATTTCTTCAGCACAACAATGAAACGGGCAAAAAAAATTCCACAAGCTGCAATGTCCAACGCAAGCTTGCATGCAAAATTTCGTTGTGTTTCGACACTCGATGCATTTTCTAACTTTTTCTTAGTGAAAATACCCAAAAACAGTGTCTGGACATGACGCAACGTTCGTTCATAGTCCGATTTCGTTTAAATTTTGCATGGCGGACCGGGATGGTCACTCACACGCGCATGCAAAAGTTGGGTACATTTCGTCCATATCCACAGGTACTTGCTATCTTTCTATCAGCTTTCGTTCCGTTTTTTTAATAGTTAATTTTATGCAAAAAAAATATAGCGGTATTAGCCTACGGCCGCCGCACATGGTGCTCACGGGCCGGCCCATGAAGGCGAGCCACGGCGGCCACTTACGCGCCGAGTGCGGCTGCAACCGCCCAAAGTGCTTAATTTTTAGTCCCACATTGCTTGTATTGACGCTTATTCATCGGTTTAAATAGCGTCATTTACGTACAATATTAAATTCCTGAGCGTGGCGGCCCTACCTCAGTATGCTGTTGTAGGCGATGCTCTGGCACTCTCAATTTCTACATCAGCCTACCAGGGTAGATCTGTCCACGATTAGCGATTTTTTTACATATATTTTTATTGTCGACATTTATAAATTAAATGCCCAGGTCGTCTGGCCTCCGCCCCTTCCTGTTTTATTCGAAAAGAGCAACCCGCAGCTCCACAATTTCACGGAGTGCAAGTGTCATGTCTAATTTATATTATTTGACTTTACACTGTCTGGGCAGCGCCGGCACAGCACCGCCGCTCCGCCCGTACAGAAAATTTAATGCCCGGGTCCGTTTGAATGCCTCCGCCCCTTTCTGTTTTATTCGAAAAGAGCAACCCGCAGCTCCACAATTCCACGGAGTGCAAGTGTCATGTCTAATTTATATGATTTGACTTTACACTGTCTTGGCAGCGCCGACACAGCACCGCTGCTCTGCCCGGGCAGAAAATTTAATGTCTGGGTCCATTTGAATGCCTCCGCCCCTTCCTGTTTTATTCGAAAAGAGCAACCCGCAGCTCCACAATTCCACAAGTGTCATGTCTAATCTTTTCCTATATTGGATAATAGAAAAATAAAAAAAATATTGCATCATAACATGACTATACTTATCCAGATGGGATTGTGTACGTGTTGCTCTGCTTGTTGATAAGTTCAACAAGCAGAGCAATACCTACACCATCTGGATCCATATACGTGTAATATAATGTAATAATAACTGACCGTTATAATCTTATATGACTATTTAAACCACTAAACAGGAGTCTACATAAACAATGTGGTACTAAAAACATGTACAAAATGTTTTTAGCCTACGGCTGCCACATGAGGCGCGCACGGGCCATTGTGCGGCGGCCGACGTACGTGGCCCGCCAACTGCGCGCCGCTAGCGGAGGCAACCGCCCACAGTGCTTTATTTTTAGTCCCACATTGCTAATACTCGCGCTGAATCATGAGTTTAAATAGCTGCATCCGCCTAGGACGTCAAGTCCTTCAGTGTGGCAGCCCTACCTCACTGTGCTTATGCAGGTTCTTCTCTGTCACTCCACGATCGTTGTGGAGTGATAGAGCATGACTTGCATCAGTGTTGTGAGGTACGTCTGTCCATGTTCAAGGACTTTTTTACACGTCTGGAGGGACGTTTTTTTGACATCCTTCAAATGGACTTAATTTTTTTTCTACATCCTTCAAATGGACCCAATTTTTTTTTCATAACCTTGTACCATCATGACAAGTAAGAATGCCAAGTTTCGTGGCTTTTCGACGCTTCATGAATTTTCTAGGGTTTTCCTGGCCGTGACACGGTAAAACACTCTCCGGACGTGACGCAACATGCGTATGTTGTCGGAAGTCCATGAAATTTTGCGTGTGGTCCTAGGGTGGGCATGCCTACCCTGTTGCAAAATTTGGGATCATTCTGAAGATGACCCAAAAATGACCTTGTTATGCGCACGCCGTTCGGGTAGAGCGAAGGCCCCGTCTCAAAGGACGTTTTTTTTTCGACATCCTTCAAATGGACCCAATTTGTTTTCATAGGTTTGTACCGTCATGACAATCAATCATGCCAAGTTTCGTGGCTTTTCCACGCTCCATTAATTTTCTACGATTTTCCCGGCCATGACACCATAAAACACTCTCCGGACGTGACGCAACGTGCGTATATTGTCGGAAGTCCATGAATTTTTGCGTGGGGTCCTAGAGTGGGCATGCCTACCCTCTTGCAAAATTTGGGGTCATTCTGAAGATGACCCAAAAATGACCTTGTTCTACGCACGTCGTTCGGGTAGGAGGAAGGCCCTGTCTCGAAGGACGTTTTTTTCCGACATCCTTCAAATGGACCCAATTTTTTTCATAGGTTTGTACCGTCATGACAAGCAAGAATGCCAAGTTTCGTGGCTTTTCGATGCCCATGATTTTTCTAGGGTTTTCCCGGCCGTGACACCGTAAAACACTCACCGGACGTGACGCAACATGCGTATGTTGTCGGAAGTCCATGAAATTTTGAGTAGGGTCCTAGGGTGGGCATGCCTACCCTCTTGCAAAATTTGGGGTCATTCTGAAGATAACCTAAAAATGACCTTGTTCTGCGCACGCCGTTCGGGTAGGAGCGAAGGCCCCGTCCCTAAGGACATTTTTTTTCGACATCCTTCAAATGGACCCATTTTTTTTGAAATGTTTGTACCGTCATGACAAGCAGGCATGCCAAGTTTCGTGGCTTTTCCATGCTCCATTAATTTTCTATGATTTTCCCGGCCGTGACACCCTAAAACACTCCCCGGACGTGACGCAACATGCGTATTTTGTCGGAAGTCCATGAAATTTTGCATGGGGTCCTAGAGTGAGCATGCCTACCCTCTTGCAAAATTTGGGGTCACTCTGAAGATAACCCCAAAATGACCTTGTTCTGCGCACGCCTTTCGGGTAGGAGCGAAAGCCCCGTCCCGAAGGACTTTTTTTTTACATCCTTCAAATGGACCCAATTTTTTTCATAGGTTTGTACCGTCATGACAAGCAATCATGCCAAGTTTCGTGGCTTTTCGACGCTCCGTGAATTTTCTAGGGTTTTTCCGGCTCTGAAACCGTAAAACACTCACCGGACGTGACGCAACGTGCGTATATTGTCGGAAGTCCATGAAATTTTGCCTGGCGTCCTAGGGTGGGCATGCCTACCCTCTTGCCAAATTTGGGGTCGTTCTAAAGATGACCCAAAAATGATCTTGTTCTGCACACGCCGTTCGGGTGAGCGAAGGCCCCGTCCAGAAGGACGTTTTTTTCCGACATCCTTCAAATGGACCCAATTTTTTTTCCATAGCCTTGTACCATTATGACAAGCAAGCATGCCAAGCTTCGTGGCTTTTCGACGCTCCATGAATTTCCTAGGGTTTTCCCGGCTCTGAAACCGTAAAACACTCACCGGACGTGACACAACGTGTGTATGTTGTCGGAAGTCCATGAAATTTTGCGTGGGGTGTCCTAGGGTGGGCATGCCTACCCTCTTGCAAAATTTGGGGTCATTCTGAAGATGACCCAAAAATGACCTTGTTCTGCGCACACCGTTCGGGTAGGAGCGAAGGCCCCGTCCCAAAGGACGTTTTTTTCGACATCCTTCAAATGGACCCAATTTTTTTCATAGCCTTGTACCATTATGACAAGCAAGCATGCCAAGTTTCGTGGCTTTTCGATGCTCCATGAATTTTCTAGGGTTTTCCCGGCTCTGAAACCGTAAAACACTCACCGGACGTGACGTAACGTGCGTATGTTGTCGGAAGTCCATGAACTTTTGTGTGGGGTCCTAGGGTGGGTATGCCTACCCTCTTGTAAAATTTGGGATTATTCTGAAGATGACCCAAAAATGACCTTGTTCTGCGCAAGCCGTTCGGGTAGGAGCGAAGGCCTCGTCCCGAAGGACTTTTTTTTGACATCCTTCAAATGGACCCAATTTTTTCATAGCCTTGTACCATTTTGACAAGCAAGCAAGCTAAGTTTCGTGGCTTTTCGACGCTCCATGAATTTTCTAGGGTTTTCCCGGTCGTTAAACCGTTAAACACTCACCGGACGGGAGAAACACACATATTAAATTTTTTAATTTATTTAAAAACATATTACAAATATATTGTCAAATAAATAAGTTGTTAGCAACAAAATATTATATAAAAATGTTGGACACTTATATTCCAAATGATAAAATTGAGTTTACATACAACGTAAAACTCATTAAAGTACCCAAAAAACATGGCATCTGATGATGTATAATTCGTTTCGTAAGAAAAATGTTTTTTTAATCTTCTCAACTTTTTATCGTCACGTGTTCATAAATAAAACTCATTACATTAGAAAAATGGTTCTAATATAAATCAATAATTATTTTATTTTAATATTATTTTTAAAACTAAATATATCAATTCAAAAGACATTGCGTCCACTCTAATATTTTGTTACATTTCATTATTTTGAAAGTGAAAAAAATGCTCCCGCCTGGGAGGCAACGAACGCCCCAGTTCGGCTCATCTGGGCTGCCCGACATAGGCGACCCAAAGACACCTACCGATGGCGCAGCGCCGAGCCGAACTGTACTTTAGTCCCACCTCGCCTAGCGGAGTTCGGTCGCACTGATGCGGTTTGAAACTGCGTCGGTATTTCCCCAAAGAGGAAGGGATGATGCAGCATAGCTATGGTAGGTATTTCCCTCAGTTATGAAACCAAGGTATCAATCCAGTAGGAGAACCAAACAACACTATGTAAACGGTATCTGCGCACAAAGAACAAATCCTCGCAACCCAACGCGTAAGAGGGGTTGTCAATCCCTCCTCGGTAAAAAGATAGATTGGTTTGTATGTGTTTGGATAAATATATCTGAATAAAACGCGAAATAAAAGATGCAAATAAAAAGTGCAGCAAAGTATATTTGGGTTTTTGGAATAATAGATCTGAAAACAAATGCGATGAAAAATAGATCGGAAAACAATATGATAAAAGATAGACCCGGGGGCCGTAGATTTCATTAGTGGCTTCTCTCGAGAAAATAGCACACGGTGGGTAAACAAATTACTGTTGGACAATTGATAGAAGATCGAATAATTATGACGATATCCAAGGCAATGATCAATATATAGGCATCACGTCCAAGATTAATAGACCGACTCCTGCCTACATCTACTACTATTACTCCACACATCGACCACTATCCAGCATGCATCTAGTGTATTAAGTTCATGGAGAAACGGAGTAATGCAATAAGAACGATGACATGGTGTAGACAAGATCTATTCATGTAGGAATAGGCCCCATCTTGTTATCCTTAATAGCAACGATACATGCGTGCCTCGCTGCCCCTTCTGTCATTAGGAGAGGACAACGCAAGATTGAACCCATCACAAAGCACCTCTTCCCATGGCAAGAAAAATTGATCTAGTTGGCCTAACTAAACCAAAGATTCGAAGAAGAAATACGAGGCTATAAATAATCATGCATATAAGAGATCAAAGAAAACTCAAATAATATTCATGGATATAGATCTGATCATAAACTCAAAGTTCATCGGATCTCAACAAACACACCGTAAAAAGGTTTACATCAAATAGATCTCTAAGAGACCATTGTATTGAGAAGCAAAAAGAGAGAAGAAGCCATCTAGCTACTGCCTACGGACCCTTAGGTCTATGGTGGACTACTCACATATCATCGGAGAGGCACCAATGAGGATGATGAACCCCTCCATGATGGTGTTAGATTGGATCTCGTGGTTCTGGAACTTGCGGCGGTGATACGTCTCCAACGTATCTATAATTTCTGATTGTTCCATGCTATTATATTATCTGTTTTGGATGTTTTATATGCATTAATATGCTATTTTATATTATTTTTAGGACTAACTTATTAACCTAGAGCCCAGTGCTAGTTTATGTTTTTTCCTTGTTTTTGAGTTTTACATAAAAGGAATATCAAACGGAGTCCAAATTGAATAAAAATTTACGATGATTTTTCTTGGACCAGAAGACATCCACGGAGCTTGGAGAGGGTGTTAGAAGATGGCCGAAGAGGCCACAAGCCTGCCAGGCGCGCCCCTGGGGGCGCCCTGAGGACCTGTGGGCCCCTCGGGGGGTCTCCCAACCCTAATTCTTGCACTATAAATTCCCAAATATTCCCAAACCACCAAAAGCGTCCACCAAAATACTTTTCCGCCACCGCAAGCCTCTGTTCCCGTGAGATCCCATCTTGGGGCCTTTTCTGGCGATCTGCCGGAGGGGGATTCGATCACGGAGGGCCTCTACATCAACCTTGCTGCCCTACCGATGATGTGTGAGTAGTTTACCACAGACCTACGGGTACATAGCTAGTAGCTAGATGGCTTCTTCTCTCTCTTTGATCTTCAATACAATGTTCTGCTCGATGTTCTTGGAGATCTATTCGATGTAATACTTTTTTGCGGTGTGTTTGTTGAGATCCGATGAATTGTGGATTTATGATCAGATTATCCATGAATATTATTTGAGTCTTCTCTGAACTCTTTTATGCATGATTAAGATATCTTTGTATTTCTCTTCGAACTATCGATTTGGTTTGGCCAACTAGATTGGTTTTTCTTGCAATGGGAGAGGTGCTTAGTTTTGGGTTCAATCTTGCGGTGTCCTCACCCAGTGACAGAAGGGGTAGCGAGGCACGTATTGTATTGTTGCCATCGAGGATAAAAAGATGGGGTTTTCATCATATTGCTTGAGTTTATCGCTCTACATCATGTCATCTTACTTAAAGCGTTGCTCTGTTCTTATGAACTTAATACTCTAGATGCAGGCAGGAGTTGGTTATTGTGTGGAGTAATAGTAGTAGATGCAGGCAGGAGTCGGTCTACTTGTCACGGACGTGATGCATATATTCATGATCATTGCCTTAGATGTCTTCATAATTATGCGTTTTTCTATCAATTGCTCAACAGTAATTTGTTTACCCACTGTATGCTTTCTTCGAAAGAGAAGCCTCTAGTGAAACCTATGGCCCCCGGGTCTATTTTCCATCATATATTTTCAGATCTATAAACCAAAAAACCCAAAAATACCTTGCTGCAATTTATTTAGATTTATTTTAGTTTGCCTTTTTATTTATCTTTTATACCTATCTCTATTAGATCTCACTCTTGTTCGAGACCGTGAAGGGATTGACAACCCCATTTTGGCGTTGAGTGCAAGTGTTTGTTAGTTTGTGCAGGTGCATAGATTGGAGACTTGCTTGTGCCTCGTACTGGATTGATACCTTGGTTATTAACCGAGGGAAATACTTATCTCTACTTTGCTGCAACACCCTTTCCTCTTCAAGGGAAAAATCAACGCAAGCTCAAGAAGTAGCAGGCGGCTGGAATTGTGTTTCGTCAACTCCCATAGGGTTTCTGGAATATTTGGGAATTTATACGGCAAAGAGGCGGTGCAGGAGACCCACGTGGGCCCATCAACCCACCAGCGCACGCCCTGGTGTCTTGTGGTCCCCACGGGCCTCCTCCGAGGTGCTTTCTTGGCCCCCAAGGTGTCTTCTGGTCCAAAAAAAATCTCCAAAAAGTTTCGTTGCGTTTAGACTCCGTTTGGTACTAATATTCTGCGAAGTAAAAAACAAGCAAAAAACAGCAACTAGCACTGGGCACTATGTCAATAGGTTAGTCCCAAAAAATGATATAAAGTTGCTATAAAATGATTGTAAAACATCCAAGAATGATAATATAACAGCATGGAACAAGCAAAAATTATAGATACGTTGGAGACGTATCAGCACCCCCAAGCTTAATTCCTACTCGTCCTCGAGTTGGTAAATGATAAAAACAGAATTTTTGATGTGGAATGCTGCCTAACATGTTCATCACATATTCTTTTCTTTTGTAGCATGGACATTTGTACTTTTAGATGGTTCAAAGCAATAGTCTATATTTGACATGATAACTTCAATACTCAAGCATATCAATAAGCAACCATGTCTTTCAAAATATCAACACTAAAGAAAGTTATCCCTAGCCCATCATGCTCAATCATTGATCCATTCATGAAACACACTCGAATATTAGTTACATCCAATGCACAAGTATGATCATAGTGCTCCCTAGTCGGTGCTTTATAAGAGAAGGTGGAGACTCAAATAAAAATTACATAAAGTAAATAGATAGGCCCTTCGCAGAGGGAAGTAGGGAATTGTAGAGGTGCCAGAGCTCAAAGCTTAAATTAAGAGATAATTTTTTTTGAGAGGCATGCTTTTCCCATCAAAGAAAACGACCGAGTAATTTCCAACACTTTTCATGCTAGATATATCATAGGCGGTTCCCAAACATAAAATAAAGTTTATTCCTTTTTCCACCATACTTTCACACTCCACGGCTAGCCGTATCCACGGGTACCGTCCATACAAACACTTTCCAAGGAATTTATTATTTGACAACCTAAAGTAAATTTCTTTTTCATTTCGGGACTGGGCATCCCTATTACCGACATACTCTCGTGCAATGACAAGTGAATCACTCATCTTGAGAATAACACATCTAGCATGGAAAATATTGGCCACCCCCTGCCGCTTCATGAGCAGTATGGGCACACAAAAAGGAAATTCATTTTGAAAATTAGAGTTGGCACATACAAATTTGCTTAGGATGGCACAGAAATACCGCATATAGGTAGGCATGGTGGACTCATATGGAAAAACTGGGTTTAAAGATTTTGGATGCACAAGTAGTATTTCTACTTAGTACAAGTGGAGGCTAGCAAAAAGATTGAGAAGCAACCAACCAAGAAACGAAAATTCACATAAGCGAACATTAAGCATAACTAACACCGAATAATGCACCACAAGTAGGATGTAATTTCATTGCATAACTATTGACTTTTGTGCTTGGATAGGGAATCACAAACCTTAACACCAATATTCTTACTAAAGCATAATTACTCACCAACATGACTCATATATTACTATCATCATATCTCAAAACTATTACAAAGAATCAAGTTTATTTTGTCCAATGATCTTCATGAAAGTTTTTATTATATCCCTCTTGAATATCTATCACTTTGGGACTAGTTTCATATGTTGCAATTGCTTTTGACAAGCTCAAATAAATTTAAGTGAAGAACATGAGCATAAAAATTTCATCTCTCAAAATAATATAAGTGAAGCATGAGAGAATTTCTTCAATAATTTACTAACTCTCAAATTAATCTAAGTGAAGCATGAGAGTATTTATTCAAAAATATTAAAGCACACCATGCTCAAAAAGATATAAGTGAGGCACTAGAGCAATTCCATAGCTCAAAAAATTTAAGTGAATCATATAGAGCAATTCTAACAAATCATAGCATAATTTTGGATCTCTCAAATAGGTGTGTCCAGCAAGGATACTTGTGACAAACTAAAAAGCAAAACAAGCAAAGGCTCATATAATACAAGACGCTCCAAGCAAAATTCATGATATGTGACAAATAAAAATATAGCTCCAAGTAAAATACCGATGGTCGTTTGGAAGAAAGAGGGGATGCCTTCCGGGGCATCCCCAAGCTTAGTTGCTTGGTTCTCCTTAATAACAACTTGGGGTGCCATGGGGCATCCCCAAGCTTAGGCTCTTGACACTCCTTATTCTTTCATACATCGTGATCTCACCAAAAACTTGAAAACTTCAATCACACAAAACTTAACAAAACCTTCGTGAGATCCGTTAGTATAAGAAAACCAATATTTACTTTAAGTACTATTGCAAACCCATTCAAATTTTGTTATTGCATTATATCTACTGTATTCTAAATTTTTCATGGCTTATACCCCCCGATACAACCCATAGATTCATCAAAATAAGCACACAATGCAAAGAAAACAGAATCTATCAAAAACAGAAAAGTATGAAAGATGCGAATTGTTCTCATACTCGTGTAACTCAAAACCTTCTAAAAAATTAGGACAATAGAGGCAATTTGTATGTAAATCTTTTGTAAAAAATTCACAATTTTTTGTCACTTTTATGAATTTAAACCATTCTATTACTGGATGCAAAAGTTTCTGCTTTTCAACAGGATCAAACCAACTATCACCAAAGCTATCCCAAAGGCTTTACTTGGCACAAATACTAATTAAAACATAAAAAACACAATCATAACAGTGAAATAGTTGTGCAAACACTCAAGAACAGAAATAAAAAGGCAAAATTAAATTTTATTCATTGGGTTGCCTCCCAACAAGCGGTATCGTTTTATGCCCCTAGCTAGGCATAATGCATAGATTAAAGTATTGTTATCTTTAGCTTTTGATTCATAGGATGCCCTCATGATTGATTCATATGGTGGCTTAATTCTTTTCTAGGGAAGTGTTCCATACCCTTTCTTAGTGGAAATTAAAATTTAATATTGCCTTTTTTCATATCAATCACGGCACCAATAGTACGTAAAAACAGTCTACCAAGTATGATTGGACAAGACGGATTGCAATCAATATCAAGGACAATAAAATCTATGGGCACATAGTTCCTATTTGCAAGAATAAGAACATCATTAATTCTTCCCAAAGGCTTTTAAATAGTAGAATTCGTCAAGTGCAAATTAAGTGAACATTCTTCAATATCGGTAAGACCAAGCACATCACATAAAGATTTCGGAATTGTGGAAACACTAGCACCCAAATCACATAAAGCAAAGGACTCGTAATTTTTAATCTTGAATTTGATGGTAGGTTCCCATTCATCATGTAATTTTCTAGGAATTGAAATCTCTAACTCCAATTTTTCTTCTAAAGCTTTCATCATGGCATCTACGATATGTTTAGTAAAAGCTTTATTTTGTTCATAAGCATGGGGTGAATTTATCATGGATTGGAACAAAGAAATACATTCAATCAAAGAGCAATTATCATAATTAAAGTCTTTGTAATCCAAAAGAGTGGGCATATCACTAGTTAAACTTTTGACCTCTCTAAACCCACTTTTATCAATTTTTTCATCAAGATTTTCACCCTCCAAATTATCGGGACGCCCTCTAGCTAAAGTTGACTCTTCTTTAGTCCCTTTTATCATTAATTTTAATTTTACTAAACAAGGAATCAATAGAAGAAACACCAATCACTTTAAGATCTTCATCATTTTCATGAAAGCAATCACTAGAAAACGCTCTTTCTAAAAATTCTCTTCTAGCTCTAAGCATAGCGGCTCTTTTCTTACTTTCATCCATAGAAACTTATAAAGCTTTAATTGATTCATTAATATCAACCTTGGGTGGAAAAATTTTAATCTTGAGATTTTCTACATCATGCGAAATTCTATCAATGCTTTTAGACATATCATCAATCTTATTTAACTTTTCTTCTATCGTAGTATTGAATTTTTTTTTAGCATTGATAAATTCTTTAATATTACTCTCAAGATCAGAGGGATTCCTATTATTATTGTAAGAGGAATTACCATAATTATTAGAGGAATTTTCAGGAAAAGGCCTAGGATTAAAATTACCTCTATAAGCATTGTTATTAAAATTGTTTCGTGAGACAAAATTCACATCTACGGTATCACTATTTTGCTCAATCAAAGTAGATAAAGCCACATCATTAAGATCAATAGGAGCACTTTTACTAGCAACCAATTTCATAAGAGCATCAACTTTTTCACTCAAAGTACTAATTTCTTCAACCGAATTAACTTTTTTACTAGTAGGTGCTCTTTCGGTATGCCATTGTGAATTATTTGCCATGATATTATCTAGCAATTTAGTAGCTCCACCCAAAGTAATTTCCATAAAAGTACCACCCGCGGCGGAATCTAAAAGATTTCTAGAAACAAAATTCAATCCCGCATAAATTTTTTGTATGATCATCGAAAGATTTAAACCATGAGTAGGACAATTTCTTAGCATCAATTTCATTCTTTCCCAAGATTGTGCAACATGTTCATGCTCAAGTTGCTTAAAATTCATGATTTGAGTTCTAAGGGAAATAATTTTCGAGGGCGAAAAATACTAAGTGATAAAAGCATCTTTGCACTTATCCTAAAAATCGATACTATTGCGAGGCAAAGAAGAAAACCAAATTTTTGCACGATCCCGCAAGAAGAAAGGAAATAATTTCAACTTCAAAATATCATTGTCCACATCTTTTTTTGTTGCATATCACACAATTCTACGAATGTGTTTAGATGGGACTCAACATCCTCATTAGGAGTACCGAAAAATTGATCTTTCGTAACAAAGATTCAATAAAGCGGCATTAGTATCACAAGATTCCGAACTAGTGGCAGGAGGAGCAATCGGAGTACTAATAAAATCATTATTATTGGTACTGAAAAAATCACACAACTTAGTATTTTCTTGAGACAACGTGACTACGCAAACAAGATTGCAAACAAAAAACAGATTTGACGAGAAAAAGGCGAACGAAAAAGAGGAGTCAAATAAAACGGCAAATTTTGTGAAGTGGGAGAGATGAAAATGGGAGGCAAATGGCAAATACTGTAAATTGCAAGGAGATGAGATTTGTGATTAGGAACCTGATAGATGTTGATGATGTCTCCCCGGCAACGGCGCCAGAAATTCCTGTTGATGCGGCTTGAAACTGCGTCGGTATTTTCCCAAAGAGGAAGGGATGATGCAGCACAGCTACGGTAGGTATTTCCTCAGTTATGAAACCAAGGTATCAATCTAGTAGGAGAACCAGGCAACACTATGTAAACGGTACCTGCGCACAAAGAACAAATCATCGCAACCCAACGCGTAAGAGGGGTTGTCAATCCCTCCTCGGTAAAAAGATAGATTGGTTTGTATGTGTTTGGATAAATAGATCTGAATAAAACGCGAAATAAAAGATGCAAATAAAAAGTGCAGCAAAGTATTTTTGGGTTTTTGGAATAATAGATCTGAAAACAAATGCGATGAAAAATAGATCTGAAAATAATATGATAAAAGATAGACCCGGGGGCCGTAGATTTCACTAGTGGATTCTCTCGAGAAAATAGCACGCGGTGGGTAAACAAATTACTGTTGGGCAATTGATAGGAGATCGAATAATTATGACGATATCCAAGGCAATGATTAATATATAGGCATCACGTCCAAGATTAGTAGACCGACTCCTGCCTGCATCTACTACTATTACTCCACACATCGACCGCTATCCAGCATGCATCTAGTGTATTAAGTTCATGGAGAAACGGAGTAATGCAATAAGAACGATGACATGATGTAGACAAGATCTATTCATGTAGGAATAGACCCCATCTTGTTATCCTTAATAGCAACGATACATGTGTGCCTCGCTGCCTCTTCTGTCACTGAGAGAGGACACCGCAACATCGAACCCATCACAAAGCACCTCTTTCCATGGCAATAAAAATCGATCTAGTTGGTCTAACTAAACAAAAGATTCGAAGAAGAAATACAAGGCTATAAATAATCATGGATATAAGAGATCAAAGAAAACTCAAATAATATTCATGGATATAGATCTGATAATAAAATCAAAGTTTATTGGATCCCAACAAACACACTGCAAAAAGGTTTACATCAAACAGATCTCCAAAAGACCATTGTATTGAGAAGCAAAAAGAGAGAAGAAGCCATCTAGCTACTGCCTACGGACCCTTAGATCTATGGTGGACTACTCACGCATCATCGGAGAGGCACCAATAAGGATGATGAACCCCTCCGTGATGGTGTTACATTGGATCTCGTGGTTCTGAAACTTGCGGCAGCTGGAATTGTGTTTCGTCGACTCCCATAGGGTTTCTGAAATATTTGGAAATTTATAGGGAAAAGAGGCGGTGCGGGAGACCCCCGTGGGCCTCACAACCCACCAGGGTGCGCCTGGGCTCCTGGGCGCGCCCTGGTGTCCTGTGGTCCCCACGGGCCTCCTTCCAGGTGCTTTCTTGGCCCCCAAGGTGTCTTCTGGTCCAAAAAAATCTCCAAAAAACTTTCGCTGCGTTTGGACTCCGTTTGGTACTGATATTCTGCGAAGTAAAAAATAAACAAAAAACAGCAACTGGCACTGGGCACTATGTCAATAGGTTAGTCGCAAAAAATGATATAAAGTTGCTATAAAATGATTGTAAAACATCGAAGAATGATAATATAACAGTATGAAATAAGCAAAAATTATAGATACGTTGGAGACATATCACGCACCGGCTTAAATAGCAGCCGACGCCCTACACGGCGTACTCCTATGGATAAAAACACCCTCGCTGCACTCTCACTGTCGCCTAGTTGGGCCACTGGGCCTTGCGCGGCCGAAAAGGCTGCCTCTTTCGCCATTGGGCTTGATCGGGATGGGCCTAGTAAGCCTCGCTCGGCTCCAGGCCGGCGGCCTTTTTAATTTTTGCATTTATTTTTTGTTTCTAATTTTATTTAAAGTCTTTTCTTTTGGTTTTGTTTCTTTACTTTAATATTTTTTGTTTTATTTCTAATTTTAGTTTGTTTCTAATTTTTCTTTTCGTTTTGTTTCTAATTTTATTTTGAAATTTGAATTTTTATTCAATCTTTCATGTCTTTTAGTTTGTTTTCATTTTTTTCCATCATTTTCATTTAAAATAAGACTATTTTCTAAATCAGTCAAACAATTTAAACAATTATTTAACGCCATTCATTCAAACACGCAATATTTCATTCAAGTCTTTAGATATATTTTACATAATACTAGAACGAAATTCAAATGAAAATACTTAAACTTAACTAAACAACATTACGAAAACCTAAACTACTCGTCTTCGACGCTGCCGAAGTCCGCTTCGTCGGACAGGAGCTCGTCCCCGTCGTCGCTGCTGCTGCTGCTGTTGTCGACGGGCACCACGGGCGCCGCCATAGAGTTCGCCACCGCGGCGTGGTACCCGGGGAAGTCCGGCGGGTCCTCCGGGTGCCCGGCGACTGGGGCGAGCTGCATGTATTCTTGCACGAGTGTGGGCGGCACCGACGCGTTTTCCGACTCGCGGATCGCCGTGAGGTAGCCCGGCATGCCGTCCGGGTCGCCGGCCTCCGCCGCCAGCCGCCTGTACTCCACCACCAGAGGCGGCTCTGGCTCCTGCTCCGACTCGGGCGGAGGGGCACGGCTGGACCCTGCACCGTTCCGTGCTCCTCGGGGCGCCACAGAACGGCGATCGCCACTACCGAGGCGGACAGAGCTGCGCTCACCGCTGTCACCGCCTGCGCCAGCGCGGGGAGCACGCGCACCGTCGCCGAAGGCCTCGCGGGCGGAGCGCGCGTCGCCGCGGCGGAACAGCCCGTAGCCAGCGCTGGTCGGGGTGGGCAGGGTACCGGCGGCCGCCTGCGCACGGTACGGGCCGACGACTTCCTCGAAGCTCCACCCGTCCCAAAGCTGGTGCCGCAGAGCGCGGTTATGCTTCACCGGCGGCCGCGGGCCGGCGTACGCGTGGAGGCGCTGCTCGCGATCGTCGGCGAGTATGTCCGCCCAGGCGGGGTTGTTGGGGGCGTAGCGGGGGTCCTGCAGCTCCTCCGGCGATAGCCACGCCCGATAGAGACCGACGGCGCGTGCGAAGAGGTGGGTGCCGACCTCGGGCACGGGCGCCACCGGCACTCCGTCGACGCTCAGCCGCCACCTCGACGGCAGCCACACGTCGGGCGCGGCGGGGATGGAGAAGTGAGCGAGCTCCTACGCCTCCTCCAGCGTCAGGTTGGGGCGCGCCATCGCCGGCGAGAGAGGGAGAGGGAGAGGCACGGGAGGGGAGTTGTCGGTGAAGGAAGGCGAGGGGGAGGCGCAGGTGCTGCGAGGGTCGGTGCTCTGGACGGATTTTATAGCCGCGTCCGCAGGGCGGGGTGGGTGGCTGCGGTTAATGGCAGCCCCTGGTGGCGTGCGCAAGCGAGAGGTTGGCGTGCACAGGAGGGTCAAGCGTGTGAATCGGTGCCGCGCGCGGACCGACGCCGCACGCAGATCCACGCGCCCCACTACGGCGGTCGATGGGACTCTTCGCTGCGCCGACTACGGCGGTTGATGGGACTCTTCGCTGCGCCGACGTAATGACTTGCTCCGCAGTCTGCGCCGGAGTAATGCGGGCGGACGGCGATGGTTAGGGTTAGATATGCGCGTGGACCGTCCGAGATTTGACACGGCGTACAGTTGACCCGTACGGGCGTACAAAGCACCGTATGGCCGCACGGCCGCGTACACCGCTCTACGCCGCGTGCATTGAATTTCCCATCATACCTTTTTTACCAAGGAGTATCATTAAATCTGAGCCGTTGATGTGTTGAGAAAGGTTGTACCGAAGACGAAGACGAAGTGCATTGACTGATTATACTTGTACCAACGGGACCTATAAAATTGATCGATACGATACTCTGCAGTTTGCAGATCCCGGACGCATAAGCACGAGCAAAGTTTGAACCGCATTGCATTTTCTGCACGTGGCTCATCTCATGGATCGACCGGAGATATGGTCTGGCACGACATAGGAAGGATTTAGTTAGTTAGTTAGTGTCGTTCGACATCGATGTGTTGCTGCTCTACCCAGGCAACTAGATGTTGTGTATCTGTAGTTGGTAGGTTAGGATTACTCCGAAGCAAAGCCAAAGAAAATTTGAAGGGGCGTGACGACGACTCGTGCTAGCTACTTCATTATCTTCGGGTAATTGCACCGTTATGCATGAGCTAATTAACATTATTTCAAATACTTCTCTTTTTTGGAATTTATTTCAAATACTTCCTGGAAAGGCAACATGTGTTGGCTGCGGAATAGGGCAGCAAACGGGTCGAGTTGGACTAGGCTTATTAGCTCAACTCATACTAAAATTCAAGCGAGCTCAAAATGAGCGAAGCTCAAGGTCAAGCCCTAGAAAGTGACTCATGCTCAGCTTGTAACGATCTCGAGTCGATCTCGAGCTAGTTTCGAGCTAAATAAGATAAGTTTTAAAATAATTTAATGCAAATTTTAAAACAGGATAAACCACAACATAGAAAAATAATTATAAAATATAACTTATTCTTCCTCAATTGAAGACTAGTATTTAATAATACAAGAGATCGTGGATGAGCTAGCAAGAGAAGGAAATAAAGGTAAGTCTGCTCTCAAATTTTGGCTAGAAATTATATTGAGGCTAAATTTTGTCCCCGCTTAATTTCCCTGATTACTAGTAGGTAAAATGGAGAATAAAATCATACACAACATATATGGCAATAGATGATCTAAATCTTAGTAATAGACATGAAGCTTATTTAATATACTTATATGATAATCGAGCTAAAATCGAGCGAGACAATGCTAGCTCAAGATCAGCTCTTTTCTCGATCGAGCTACATAAAGTGCTCACACTCAGCTTATTTCTTTTCGAGTCGATCTCGAGTCGAGCCAAAATACGAGTCGATCTCGAACGGCTCACGAGCCTCTAGCTTTTCTTGCAGCCCTACTCCTACTGCGGAATACTCGATCGCTCGCGCACCGTTATGCACAGGAGTTAATTAGCATAATTTCGAGCATGCACTTGCAGCTTAAACAAATCCTAACTTAGCGCAGTCACCAGATGGAACACTTGGCAGCCAAGCCTCAACTATAATTTTTGTGCGTACGTTGAGGTGTCAGGCAAGCGTTGTCCTCCTTTCGTTTTCCGTTCATTTTTCTTGTTCACGGGTGATGGGTTTCTCTGCCAAGGAAAGGAATATCCCACTGGAACAAAACTGAGCCTCTCTCCTTTTGGAACTGTTCCATTTCCACACTCAACTCCACTCTCAGCTACCCAATGTATTCATATTTAAGCTCACTGTTCGTCTCGGTTCCCTTCATCTCGCAGCGAGCTAGCAAGCCACACCGACGGAGATCAAAAGCAAGCAACTAGTGAAAATGGCGGGCAAGATCAAGACGGTGGTGGTGGTGGTGCAGGAGAACCGCTCCTTCGACCACATGCTGGGGTGGATGAAGTCCCTCAACCCGGACATCGACGGCGTCACCGGCACCGAGGCCAACCTCGTCGTCGTCGCCGACCCGAGCTCCAAAGCCATCCCCTTCCGCGACGGCTCCCAGTACGTCGACCCGGACCCCGGCCACTCCATCCAGGCCATCTACGAGCAGGTCTACGGCACACCCTTCGTCAACGCCCAGGCCACGCCCATCACCCCGCCGGGCGTCCCCGCGCCGCCCTTGAGCGGCTTCGCGCAGCAGGCCGAGAAAGAGAAGCCGGGCATGGCGGAGACCGTCATGAGCGGGTTCAGGCCGGACGCCGTGCCGGTGTACCGCGAGCTCGCGCGGGAGTTCGCCGTGTGCGACCGCTGGTTCGCGTCCAACCCGGCGTCCACCCAGCCCAACCGCCTCTTCGTGCACTCGGCCACGTCGCACGGCCTCGTCAGCAACAACACCAAGGCGCTCGTCGCCGGCCTGCCGCAGACCACCATCTTCGACTCCCTCCACGACGCCGGCTACTCCTTCGGGATCTACTACCAGTACCCGCCGTCCGTGCTCTTCTACCGGAACCTCCGCCAGCTCAAGTACATCGGCAACTTCCACCCGTTCGACCTTGAGTTCCGGCGCCACTGCCGGGAGGGGAAGTTGCCCAACTACGTCGTCGTGGAGCAGCGCTACTTTGACCTCAAGATCCTCCCCGGCAATGATGACCACCCGTCGCACGACGTCTCCGAGGGCCAGAGGTTCGTCAAGGAGGTCTACGAGGCGCTGCGCTCGGGCCCTCGGTGGGAGGAGACGCTCCTCGTCGTCACCTACGACGAGCACGGCGGGTTCTACGACCACGTGCCCACCCCCGTGGGCGTCCCTAGCCCCGACGGCATCATCAGCGACGCGCCATTCTTCTTCAACTTCGACCGCCTGGGCGTCCGTGTCCCGGCCTTCTTCATCTCCCCCTGGATCGAGCCCGGGACGGTGGTGCACAGGCCGTCGGGGCCGCACCCAACGTCGGAGTTCGAGCACTCGTCCATCCCGGCCACCGTGAAGAAGATCTTCAACCTCGGGAGCTTCCTGACCAAGCGCGACGCGTGGGCCGGCACGTTCGACGTCATCCTTACGCGCGACACCCCACGCACCGACTGCCCTGGTATGTCAAGTCTTTCTCTGTCCATCTCCCTCTCTCCTCTGTGGTGTTAAAAACATTTTTATATTATGGAACGGAGGGAGTAGCTTTAAGATCATGTCTTAATTAAAGTTATGTCGGGCATGCATTGTAGCCACGCTGCCTGAGCCGGTGAAGATGCGGCCAACGGAGGCCGCGGAGGACGCACCGATCTCGGACTTCCAAGCGGAGCTGGTGCAGCTGGGTGCGGCGCTCAACGGTGACCACGCCAAGGATGCGTACCCGCACAAGCTGGTGGAGGACATGACGGTGGCGGACGCGGCAAGGTACTGCAACAGCGCCTTCAAGGCCTTCCAGGACGAGTGCGAGCGCTGCAAGAAGGGCGGCAAGGACGGGTCCCACATCCCCACCATGCCGCCGTCACCGTCGCCGTTCCCGCCGTCAAAGAAGAGGAGTGGCTTCGCTTCCAAGATGCTGGCTTGCTTTGCGTGTGGCCATTCTTAGGATTCGTTGGTTGGATTGTTTGTTGGGAAGAGTTGGACAGTGAACCGGACTGGTTGGTTGCTTCACGATAGCTAAGATCGGGCCATGCTCACGTCCCCAAAAAGGATAGATAAATGGGGGTGTTGCTAATGATTGAACGTGTGAATTTTTACAGCATTGGTACTTGGCGTTGTGTAGACTGATTGTGCAGATTTTACAGCATGTATAGTAAACACTAGAGGGAAATGCGCGCTTTTTTTTTGCATGGAAATTTTGAGTTTTATTCAAACGAAAGCGTTCGCTGGACAGTCAGCTATAAGGCTGCTGATAGCGAACAGTCAGCTATAAGGCTGCTGATCAGGAAGCTGGGAGTTTCCGTGAGTCAGCTTTCGGTAGCAGTCACCGTGCAAGCACGTATTGCACAAAGATGAGCTGAACCATTAGCTGATCTACTTACATGTTGAATTACAAAAGAATGAAAACTAGCAAAAAGCTCATCAATTTCTAGAAGAATTGGTGCCACAACCGAACGACTGTTGAGGCGAGTGTTCCAGAGGTTAACCACCTCCAGGCTGTCGGTTTCCAACACCACATGCAAGAACCCTCTGAGATTTGCAAATATGACGCCATCTCGAACTGCCAGGGCTTCTGCGATCATGGGGTCAGTCACTCCAGGGTGCGGTTTGCACCAAGCACCCAGCAGGGCTGTAGGCGACCGTGCCACGCCACCAACTCCACTTTTCCCTTCGTCATAAGCGACCGCTGTGTCGATGTTTATCTTGATCTGGTCTGGTTCCGGAGGGCGCCAACCGTGACCTGGTAGGACGTTCGCATGTTGCAAGGGAATATCAAGCAAGGCCAGAGCTTCTCGAGTGAGCCTCACCGAGTTGGCCGGATCTAGTTTGTCACCATCATGCGTCCACCGATTGTGTGAAGTCCAAATGGACCACATCACAGTGATGATCGTTGATCGTTCTCGCGCTGAGAACCTTGGTTCACACAAAATATCAGAGGCCCAAGTTGATGGGTGGAGCCGCGGAAGTTTGATGTCCAGGAGCTGGCGTGCTTCCTCCCAAAATCCTCGGGCGTGTGAGTGGTGGAAATATGCCCTAGAGGCAATAATAAAATGGTTATTATTATATTTCCTTAGTCATGATAAAGGTTTATTATTCATGCTAGAATTGTATTGACCAGAACTTAAATGCATGTGTGGATACATAAACAAATACCGTGTCCCTAGTGAGCCTCTACTAGACTAGCTCGTTGATCAAAGATGGTTAAGGTTTCCTAACCATAGACATGAGTTGTCATTTGATAACGGGATCACATCATTAGGAGAATGATGTGATGGACAAGACCCATCCGTTAGCTTAGCATATGATCGTTCAGTTTATTGCTACTGCTTTCTTAATGTCAAATATATGTTCCTTCGACCATGAGATTATGCAACTCCCGGATACCAAAGGAATACCTTGTGTGCTATCAAACGTCACAACGTAACTGGGTGATCATAAAGATGCTCTACAGGTGTCTCCGAAGGTGTCTGTTGAGTTGGCGTGAATCGAGATTGGGATTTGTCACTCCGTGTATCGGAGAGGTATCTCTAGGCCCTCTCGGTAATACACATCACAAGAAGCTTGCAAGCAAAGTGACTAAGGAGTTATTTGCAAGATGATGTATTACGAAACGAGTAAAGAGGCTTGCCGGTAACGAGATTGAACTAGGTATAGAGATACCGACGATCGAATCTCGGGCAAGTAACATACCGACAGACAAAGAGAATTACGTATGTTGTCATAAAGGTTCAACCGATAAAAGATCTTTGTGGAATATGTAGGAATCAATATAGGCATCCAGGTCCCGCTATTGGTTATTGACCGAAGAGGTGTCTCGGTCATGACTACAGAATTCCCGAACCCGCAGGGTCGCACGCTTAACGTTCGTTGACGCTAGAGTAGTATTGGGATATTTGATGAGTGATAACCAAATGTTGTTCGGTGTTTCGTATGAGATCTCGGACGTCACACAGAGTCTCGGAATTGTCAAGAGGTAAAGATTTATATATGGGAAGTCATATTTTGGGTTCCGGAAAAAGGTGCAGTTTTTTTGGTATTGTACCGGGAAGGTTCCAGAGGATTCCGGAGGGGTCCGGAAGTCCACAAGTGGGTCCACCACGACCCAAGGGCTAGCATGGGCTGCGGGGAGGTGCCCTGGCATTATTGGGCTAGGCGCGCCAAGTCCTCAAAAGCCCATGTGGCTAGAGAAGGCAAAAAAGGAAGGAGTCTTAATAGGAATAGGATTGGACTTGGAGTCCAAGTCCTCTCCCCCTTAGCTGCGCCCTACGGCTTGGAGGGGCTGTTTCCCACGCCCCTCCCCCTATATATAGAGGGGAGGGGGCGCCCCAAGAGGATACACCAAGCCCTTGGCGCCCCTCTCTCTCCTGTTACTTCGTAGTTCCACCGCCTCGTCCCGACGACGCTTAGCAAAGCGCTGTTGGTGCTCCACCACCACCATCACCACCACGCCGTCGTGTTGGTTGTGATCCCATATACTTCTCCTCTCCTGCTTGCTAGATCAAGAAGGAGGAGACTTCATCGAGCCATGCGTGTGCTAAACTCGGAGGTGCCGTCCGTTCGGCACTAGATCGGTTGGATCGTGATCGGATCGCGAAGAGTACGACTACATCAACCACGTGATAAACGCTTCCGCTTAGTGATCTAAAAGGGTATGTAGATGCTCTCCCCCTCTCTTAGCTATGCATCTCCATGGATAGATCTTGTGTGTGCGTAGAATTTTTTTTGTTTTCCATGCAACGTTCCCCAACAGTGGCATCATGAGCCAGGTCTATGCGTAGATGATATGCACGAGTAGAACACAAAGGAGTTGTGGCAGTGATGGTCATACTGCTTACCACCAACCCCCCCCCCCCCCCCCCCCCCCCCCCCCCCCCCCCCCCCCCCCCCCCCCCCCCCCCCCCCCCCCCCCCCCCCCCCCCCCCCCCCCCCCCCCCCCCCCCCCCCCCCCCCCCCCCCCCCCCCCCCCCCCCCCCCCCCCCCCCCCCCCCCCCCCCCCCCCCCCCCCCCCCCCCCCCCCCCCCCCCCCCCCCCCCCCCCCCCCCCCCCCCCCCCCCCCCCCCCCCCCCCCCCCCCCCCCCCCCCCCCCCCCCCCCCCCCCCCCCCCCCCCCCCCCCCCCCCCCCCCCCCCCCCCCCCCCCCCCCCCCCCCCCCCCCCCCCCCCCCCCCCCCCCCCCCCCCCCCCCCCCCCCCCCCCCCCCCCCCCCCCCCCCCCCCCCCCCCCCCCCCCCCCCCCCCCCCCCCCCCCCCCCCCCCCCCCCCCCCCCCCCCCCCCCCCCCCCCCCCCCCCCCCCCCCCCCCCCCCCCCCCCCCCCCCCCCCCCCCCCCCCCCCCCCCCCCCCCCCCCCCCCCCCCCCCCCCCCCCCCCCCCCCCCCCCCCCCCCCCCCCCCCCCCCCCCCCCCCCCCCCCCCCCCCCCCCCCCCCCCCCCCCCCCCCCCCCCCCCCCCCCCCCCCCCCCCCCCCCCCCCCCCCCCCCCCCCCCCCCCCCCCCCCCCCCCCCCCCCCCCCCCCCCCCCCCCCCCCCCCCCCCCCCCCCCCCCCCCCCCCCCCCCCCCCCCCCCCCCCCCCCCCCCCCCCCCCCCCCCCCCCCCCCCCCCCCCCCCCCCCCCCCCCCCCCCCCCCCCCCCCCCCCCCCCCCCCCCCCCCCCCCCCCCCCCCCCCCCCCCCCCCCCCCCCCCCCCCCCCCCCCCCCCCCCCCCCCCCCGATGCTCACCGCCGTGCGTGAGTAATCCCATCGTAGGCTTGCTGGACGGTGATGGGTTGGATGAGATTTACCATGTAATCGAGTTAGTTTTGTTAGGGTTTGATGTCTAGTATCCATTATGTTCTAAGATTGATGTTGCTATGACTTTGCCATGCTTAATGCTTGTCACTAGGGCATGAGTGCCATGATTGCAGATCTGAACCTATTATGTTTTCATGAATATATGTGAGTTCTTGATCCTATCTTGCAAGTCAATAGTCACCTACTACATGTTATGATCCGGCAACCCCGAAGTGACAATAATCGGGACCACTCCCGGTGATGACCGTAGTTTGAGGAGTTCATGTATTCACTAAGTGTTAATGCTTTGGTCTGGTACTCTATTAAAAGGAGGCCTTAATATCCCTTAGTTTCCAATAGGACCCCGCTGCCACGGGAGGGTAGGGCAAAAGATGTCATGCAAGTTCTTTTCCATACGCACGTATGACTATATTCGGAATACATGCCTACATTACATTGATGAACTGGAGCTAGTTCTGTGTCACCATATGTTATAACTGTTGCATGAGGAATCACATCCGACATAATTATCCATAATTGATCCATTGCCTACGAGCTTTTCACATATTGATCTTTGCTTAGTTACTTTACCGTTGCCACTGTTACGATTGTTACAAAAACTGCTACTGTTACTTTTGCCACCGTTATCGTTACTTCCATACTACTTTGCTACTAAATACTTTGCTGCAGATATTAAGTCTTTCAGGTGTGGTTGAATTGACAACTCAACTGCTAATACTTAAGAATATTCTTTGGCTCCCCTTGTGCCGAATCAATAAATTTGGGTTGAATACTCTACCATCGAAAACTGTTGCGACCCCCTATACTTGTGGGTTATCAAGACTATTTTCTGGAACCATTGCCGGGGAGCATAGCTCTATTCTTTGAGTCACTTGGGATTTATATCTGTTGATCGCTATGAGGAACTTGAAAGATGAAAGAACCAAGATTTTTTCCTCAACTACGAGGGGAGGTAAGGAACTACCATCTAGCTCTGCACTTGATTCACGTTCTGTTATGAGTAAATTTGCGACACCTACACCTGTTATTGATTCTAATATGTTGCATGTTATTGATGATGCCACTTCTGCTATGCATGATGCTTATGATGAAACTACTTCTATGCTTGATAATACTGTGCCATTAGGTGAATTTCTTGATGAACAACTTGCTAGGGTTAGAGAGAATGAAATTATTGAAACAGATAATATTGATGAAAGTGATGATGAAGATTCTCCCCCTAGATATGAATTGCCTGATGTGCCTGAGGGTTATGTTATGGATGAAGAAACTGCTAGAGACCTTTTTGCTTACAAAGATAGGTATGATCTTAAGAAACTATTAGCTATGCTGAAAGAAAAATCTTTGAATGCTAGAATGAAATATGACCCTGCTTTTGCTACTTCACCTATCTGTATTTCTGATAAGGATTATGATTTCTCTGTCGATCCTGAGTTAATTACTTTGGTTGAATCCGATCCTTTTTATGGCTATGAATCTGAAACTGTTGTGGCACATCTTACTAAATTGAATGATATAGCCACCCTATTCACTCATGAGGAAAAAATTGTTACTACTATGTCCTTAAGTTATTTCCGTTCTCATTAAAGGGTGATGCTAAAACATGGTTTAATTCTCTTGCTCCTAGTTGTGTGCGTAGTCCCCAGGATATGATTTATTACTTCTCTGCTAAATATTTCCCCGCTCATAAGAAACAAGCTGCCTTAAGGGAAATATATAATTTTGTGCAAATTGAAGAAGAGAGTTGTGACGACCCCAGCTTAATCGTGCACTAACCATACACGCAAATGCACACGATCAAGCCTAAGGACTCACTTGAAGATATCACAACACAACTCTAAAATATAAATAAAGTCATACAAGCTTTATATTACAAGCCAGGGCCTCGAGGGCTCGAATACATAAGCTTGACGTCAAACAAGCATCAGCGGAAGCGTCAGATATCTGGGTACAGATATTACAGAGTACAGATAGGCCTTTAAGAAGGCGGGGTAAAATAAAAGACTATGATCGAAAGGCATGGGCCTCCTGCCCTGGACCCTCCGATCCTACTCCTGGTCGTCCGTCGGCTCCTCGTAGTAGTACTCGCCGGGAGGGTAGTAGTAGTAGCCATAGTTGTCGACAGGGGCGGTAGTCTCAGGGGCTCCGT
This sequence comes from Thinopyrum obtusiflorum, assembly GCA_036873465.1. Taxonomy (NCBI): domain Eukaryota; kingdom Viridiplantae; phylum Streptophyta; class Magnoliopsida; order Poales; family Poaceae; genus Thinopyrum; species Thinopyrum obtusiflorum. The sequence continues at coordinate 10,220 of JAAAWM010010890.1, read as the reverse complement.
CATCTGGTTGCATCAAATGGATATGGGGGAAAAAGAAAGTAAAGCAACCGTGAGTACTCATCCGAAGTACTCAGCAAGCCAAGGATCTACACTACATATGCAACATTATCAAAAGGGGGCTGTATATGTGGACTGGGCTGCAGAAATGCCAGAATAGAGAGAAGGCCTAGTCCTATCGAAGACTAGCATCTTCATCATCTTCATCGTCTTGCAGCATTAGAAGAGTACAGGATAACATAATGTAAAGTAGTAGTAGTGTCAAGTAACAGTCTCGCCCAGAGATCCTTCCTCGACTCCCTGCGAGAAAGCGATCCCAGAGCCACATATCCAGGTATCATCTCAATTCTAGCTATATCGATCGGGATACAACTCCGAGTGTCCATTACCGTAGGACAGGCTATCAATAGATGTTTTCTTCCCTGCAGGGGTGCACCAACTTACCCACCACGCTCGATTAACTCCGGCCGGACACACTTTCCTGGGTCATGCCCGGCCTCGGCCAAACGATACGCCGCAACCCGACCAAATACTTAACAGAGAGGTCAGCACGCCGGACTAACCTATGCCCCAGGGGTCTTGGGCCATCACCTCGGGATCTCCTGCACGTTGCGTACGCGGCCGATGAGCAGACCTAGCAACCCCTTAATACAAGCGCGGTTGCGTTCCCAGTCCAACTCCGCGCGCGCCGCTCAGTCGCTGACGTCCATTAAGCTCCGGCTGAAGTATACGACGCAGAACGCCCATACTATGCCCACGTGATGGTTAGTGCTATCGGGCCAGAGGCCCCTCGGATCAAATATCCAAATTGTTAGTGTGTTGGTTTGCGGTAACGAGTAGAGTCCCACGACTGCTGTGGCCCCGTCGCCCCGTCTCGAGGACTTGCGGCAAGGGCTAAGAATGCCCGGCCACGCCTCGTATTCATCAATCGGGCACCGCCCATACCTTCCCATCTCATAAGGCACTGCCGAAAACTCAGGTCCACCTCAACAGGGCGGTACCGCCTGTCCCTCCAGTCCTGTAGTACTTAACTCATCCAATGTGTTCAGTGTCAACAGTGGTATAAAGGCAAACCGTGTGGCTACCACATCAAGAAGGAATCTGAGGCATCACCCTTGTTGGATCCCCACCTAACGTTAACATCAAGGTGAACGAAGGAGGAATCACCCTCGAGGTCCACAGTTGAAGAGTTGCACGACAGCGTCGTTTCGGAGGGTGGTGTAGGAGGAATCACCCTCGCTTACCACGACCGATTAACTAACCTACAAGGTTATCATCAGCAGTGCTGGCGAGGTATCACCCTCGGCACTCGATAGTAACCCAGTAGCGTCGAGCAGATAAGGGGGAGTGATGTGCGGTGCCGGGTCCTGGTCTTCGATCCCGTTGAACGGGTCTTCTAAAATCCAGCGGGGCAGTCGGGATATAGTGTGGGTCTCTCATGGGCCTCTACCCAGTATATACTAAGCAGTCTAGGATAAGCAGGAATATATCAGTAGCAGGTGACAATAAACAGGCTATGCAGCAGAATAGGATAACAGTAGTAGCAGCAGATTCTAATGCAAGCATAAGAGAGAAGAGAATAAGCGACATCGGAATGCTCAAAAGGGGGGTGCTTGCCTGTCTGCTCGGCGGCAAAGGCAAGGTCGTCAGGGACGTAGTCGATCTCCGGAGCTGCATCGGCCTCAGGGACTACGTCAGCGTCAGGGTCTACCGATAGAGAAAAGGGGGAAGAAACAAATAAATACAAAGTATATGATGCAACACAGTATATGCTACGACTAGGATGCAGTGCAGGGTTGCCTAAAGATGCATCTAGGTCATTTAGGTTATTTTAAGATTAGCGCGGGATCTGATAATCGGAAAGTGTGCACTATTCATCTAACAGAATCGGGCTCGGAGTTATGAGTTCTTCTATGTAGAGGGTTCCGACATCGAAACGGACAGCACGATCAAACTCGTCTCGTCGTTCTGAGCAAGTTTCATGTTTTAAGTTTTTCGATCCGAGCTACAGTTTAAAAGTTACGAATTTTTTAAAGTTTAAATTATTTTTTGGAATTTATTTATTAACAGAAAAGATTTATGACGTCAGCAATGCGCAGAGATGACATCAGCAGTCAACAGTGCGGTTGACTGGAGTCAAATCTGACATGTGGGTCCAGTGGGACCCACATGTCAGTCTCTGTTTAGCCTAACAGTGGATTAACCTAATCGGCAGGGTTAATTAGGGAGTGGGCCCCATCTGTCAGTGAGAGATTAGTCTAACTAATTCATTTTTATTTATTTAATCATTTGTCAGATTAATTAATCGAGGGGGGTCCCACATGTCAGTGGCTTAGGGTGAATAGCAAACACAGTTGACCAGGTCAACGTGGTCAAACGAGGCACTGGGGCCCGCTGGCAGCCTCACAGGGCGGGCCCCACGTGCCCACGTCGGCGGGCGACGCCGGAGCAGCGCCGGCGAGCTCTCCGCGGCGGTGACCTCGCCGGAGAGGCTCGGGTTTCACCCACAGAAGGCCAAAACAAGCGCGGCCTATTGCGTTCGAACGAGGGCGATGTGCCGCTTCTCGTGGTGGTGGTGGTTTCGCCGGAGCTGGCCGGGAACGGCGCCGGCGTTGAGCAGAAGTGGCGCCGGAATTCGGGCAACGACGGAATCGGCGAAACGCAGCGCAAGAGCTCAAACTAACTAGCTAGGCAGCGGCAGTAGCACCCCAGGAGCTCACCAGAGCCACTGGCTCGAGCCGTAGGGGCTCGGGAGCTCGCTAATGGCGGCGACGGCGGCGGTCAGAGCTCGGTGCGGTGGCGAGCTATCTAGGCGAAGCGGAGCGGCTCGGGAGAGAAACAGAGGGGAGAGGAGAGCTCACCGCGCGGTCAAGAAAGACCATTGACAGCTTAGGAGCAGCAGTGTTGCCGGAATCGGAGAAGATCACCGGAGCTCGAAGCGGAAGGGGGCGATGGCGTGCGGCGTCTATGGTGCTCCACGGCTCCACCTGAGGGCACCAGGAGACGTAGCGGTCGACGGGGAAGGCGATGGACACGGCGTCGATGCGAAATGGTGGCAGTGGCCGCGGTGGCGACGGTGCACTGCGGCGGATCCGCTCGGTCATCGGTGGATTAGAGGGAGAGAAGGAAGGGGCGAGCGAGGAGAGTGGGGGAGAATGACCGGAGGAGGCAGGGGGTGGATGGTCCCGTCCTTATCTCCTCGCGCGTCGGTGGGATGCCGCGGTGTCGATCGGCGACCGGAGCGAGCGCGCGCGACCATGGACGAGGAGACACGGCGACGGAGAGAGAGGGAGAAGGGAGAAACAGGCCGCGGTGGGCTCGGCTCCTGGCACTGTGCACTTAGGCTTGTGCACAGTGGCCTTTTTTTCCTTTTGCCTTTTCTGTTTTACTTTTTCTTTTATTTCTTTACTGTTTTGAAATGGTTATGCCTCTTGTGCACTTTTATAAAATGTGGGAGTTGGCCTAATTAGTGCAATGCAATATTACCATTCACCAAAAATTGGTTTGGGTAAAGTTGGGTTTCATTTGAATTTGATTTAATTATAATGATTTAAATAGTGCTGATTTGGGTGCTGTTTCATATGGTTTGAGTCACTTAAATAATCCAAGTATCATTGTCTTTATTTTTATTAGTGCTTCTGGATTATTTTCTAACTAGTGAACATTTTTCCAATAATGTTTGATCAACTTCATATTCCACTTTGGAATTTGAGTTGATTTACAAAGTGGAATTTGAATTATTCTGGTTAACCACTATGACTTGGCACTGCAAAAGAGATGACTTGGCAGTAATTAGCAGTTGATCTCAGTGGTCATTACAAGGGGGTGTTACAAATTCTCCTCCTCTAAAAGAAATTCTCGTCCCGAGAATTCAGGAGGAAGAAGGAAAGAGGTCGGGATATTCTTTTCGGAGATGATCCTCGTGTTCCCAAGTGGCTTCATCTTCGGTATGATTTGACCACTGCACTTTCAGGAACTTGGTCATCTTCTGACGAGTCAGACGTTCAGCTTCATCGAGGATGCGGATCGGATGCTCCTTATAAGAAAGATCATCTTGCAAATCTAGCATCTCGTGATCGACTGCACGATGCGAAGATTCCTTGAAGCATTTTCGAAGTTGCGACACGTGGAAGACGTCGTGGATATGAGAGAATTGCGGCGGCAACTCCAATTTATATGCCACCTGTCCACGTCTAGCCACGATGCGGAAATGACCAATATAGCGAGGAGCTAGGTTGCCATTGATTCCGAATCGACGAGTGCCCTTCATAGGAGTGACACGAAGATAAGCATGATCACCTGGTTGATAAGTCAGACCCCATCGTTTGCGATCATAGTTGCTCTTCTGGCGGTCCTGAGCCACCTTGAGATTTTCTCGGACAATTCAAACTTGTTCTTCGGCGTGTTGAATAATGTCCGGTCCCATGAGTGGTCGTTCCCCAGTTTCTGACCAATTCAGAGGGGTTCGACACTTATGTCCGTAAAGCACTTCGAAGGGGGCCATTTTCAAGCTGGCTTGATAACTGTTATTATAAGAGAACTCAGCATACGGGAGATATTCCTCCCACTTCTTACCGAATGATATAACACAAGCTTGAAGCATATCTTCAAGCACTTGGTTAACTCGCTCAACTTGGCCTTGGGACTGAGGATGATAAGCTGAACTCCAGGTAATGTGAGTTCCCATTGCTTGTTGGAAACTTTCCCAGAACTTGGAAGTGAAAAGTCCACCACGATCCGAACTAATCTCCTTCGGAATACTGTGGAGTGAAACAATCCTGGAGATATACAACTCTGCTAACTGGCTAGCAGTGATAGTCTCCTTGACAGGCAGAAAATGTGCAACTTTAGAGAGTTGGTCGACAACGACAAGAATAGCATCGTGACCCTTCTATGATTTGGGAAGGCCAGTTATGAAATCCATTTGCACTTTGTCCCATTTCCACAGAGGAATAGGAAGCGGTTGCAGAAGTCCAGCAGGCTTCTGATGTTCTGCCTTGATGCGACGACAAACGTCACATTCAGCAACATAACGAGCGATGTCTTGCTTCATTCTAGACCACCAGTACCTTTGACAAAGATCAAGATACATCTTGGTGCTACCCAGATGAATAGACAGCGGTGTATCATGAGCCTCCTTCATGACCTTGTCAGTCATAAGTTCGAAGCGAGGTACCACAATGCGGTCTCGGAAATACAAGGTTCCATCTTTAGACAGTGAGAAATCCCTGTACTTCTCAAGGTGAAGTTATTTCTTCATCAAATCAACTTCAGCATCTTTAGCTTGTGCACTCTTAACAGCCTTTTCAAGATCCGGTTTGACAACCAAGGTGTTTAGGTAGCCCTGAGGAACTATCTCGAGATTCATCTTTCGAAGCTCTTCATACAGGAGTGGTTGCTGTAACTGGACTTCAAGTTCAGAGCAGTAGGATTTGCGACTCAAAGCATCAGCCATTACATTAGCTTTGCCAGGGGTATAAGAAATACCCAAATCATAATCTGCAATGGTCTCCATCCATCTTTGCTGACGGAGGTTCAGTTAGGGCTGAGTGAATAAGTACTTCAGACTCTTATGGTCCGTATAGATCTCGCAACGATTACCGAGGAGGTAATGTCGCCACAACTGCAGTGCATAGATGACAGCCGCTAGTTCAAGATCATGTACCGGATAGTTCTCTTCATGTGGTCGCAACTGACGAGAGCCATATGCAATCACTTTACGCTCTTGCATTAGGACACAGCCCAATCCTTCACGGGATGCGTCGCAATAGATGGAAAATTCTTTGCGAGAATCCGGAGGAGCAAGTACTGGGGCAGAGGTCAGTTTGTCTTTGAGTGTTTGAAAACTTTCCTGACATTTTTCTGTCCACTCGAACTTCACGCCCTTGTGAAGCAGATCAGTCAAAGGCTTAGCAATCTTTGAGAAATTCTCGACAAAGCATCGGCAATAGCTTGCTAGATCGAGAAAACTTCTGACTTGCTTGACATTCTTCGGTGGAGTCCAGTCAAGAATAGCCTGAACCCGTTCCGGATTAACAGCAATGCCGTCCTTGGAAATCACGTGACCAAGGTAGGTTACTTCAGAAAGCCAGAATTCACATTTAGAATACTTAGCATAAAGCTGGTGCTCTCGAAGTTTCTCCAGAACAAGACAAAGGTGTTCAGCATGTTCTTCCTTATTCTTCGAATAGACCAGAATGTCATCCAGATATACCACGACGAACTTGTCGAGGTAATCCATGAAGATATAATTCATTAAGCGGGAGAACGTAGCTGGAGCATTTGTTAGGCCAAAAGACATGACCGTGTACTCATAGGAGCCATACTGAGTAACAAATGTAGTCTCGGGAATATCCTCTTCTCGGACACGGATCTGGTGATAACCCAACCTCAAGTCGAGTTTAGAGAACACCGATGATCCAGCGAGTTGATCATATAAGTCATTGATCCGGGGAAGTGGATATTTGTTCTGAATGGTTGCCTGGTTGATAGGACGGTAATCTTGAACCAACCTATTCGTACCATCTTTCTTCTTGACAAAGAGAGAAGGTGCTCCCCAGGCAGAGGAACTAGGGCGTATAAAACCCTTCCTGAGTGACTTGTCAATTTCTTCCTTAAGCTCGAGAAGGTGGTGCGGTGGCATCTTGTAAGGACGCTTCGCAATAGGAGTGGTGCCAGGCTTCAAGTCAATGACAAACTCAACAGCTCTAGCAGGGGGTATTCCTGGAAGTGTGTCTGGCCGGAGTTAATCGAGCGTGGTGGGTAAGTTGGTGCACCCCTGCAGGGAAGAAAATATCTATCGATAGCCTGTCCTACGGTAACAGACACTCGGAGTTGTATCCCGATCGATACAGCTAGAATTGAGATGATACCTGGATATGTGGCTCCGGGATCGCTTTCTCGCAGGGAGTCAAGGAAGGATCTCTGGGCGAGACTGTTACTTGACACTACTGCTACTTTACATTATGTTATCCCGTACTCTTCTAATGCTGCAAGACGATGAAGATGATGAAGATGCTAGTCTTTGATAGGACTAGGCCTTCTCTCTATTCTGGCATTTCTGCAGCCCAGTCCACATATACAACCCTCTTTTGATAATGTTGCATATGTAGTGTAGATCCTTGGCTTGCTGAGTACTTCGGATGAGTACTCATGGTTGCTTTACTTTCTTTTTCCCCCATATCCATTTGATGCAACCAGATGACAGAGCCCCTGAGACTGCCGCCCCTTTCGACAACTACGGCTACTACTACTACCCTCCCGGCGAGTACTACTACGAGGATTTTGAGCGCTTTGCTGAAATGATTAGACCTATCTTTTTGCGTATGCGTCTAACTGATATGCTTAAAATGAATCCTTATGCTAAGTACATGAAAGATATTGTTACAAATAAAAGAAAGATCCCGGAAGCTGAAATTTCCACCATGCTTGCCAATTATACTTTTAAAGGTGGAATACCAAAGAAACTAGGAGATCCAGGAGTACCAACTATACCATGCTCCATTAAAAGAAACTATGTTAAAACTGCTTTATGTGATCTTGGAGCCGGTGTTAGTGTTATGCCTCTCTCTTTATATCGTAGACTTGATTTGAATAAGTTGACACCTACTAAAATATCTTTGCAAATGGCCGATAAATCAACTGCTATACCTGTCGGTATTTGTGAGGATGTGCCTGTTGTGGTTGCAAACGTTACTATTTTAACGGACTTTGTTATTCTTGATATTCCCGAGGACGATAGTATGTCGATTATCCTTGGTAGACCCTTTTTTGAATACTGCAGGGGCTGTTATTGATTGCAACAAAGGCAATGCCACTTTTCATGTTAATGGTAATGAGCATACGGTACACTTTCCGAGGAAACGACCTCAAGTCCACAGTATCAATTCTATTGGAAAAATTTCAATGATTACTATTGGAGGTTTTGAATTCCCTCTTCCTACTGTCAAGAAGAAATATGATATTCTTATTGTTGGGGACATGCATATCCCCGTTGAGGTAACCTAGTGTTATTCAAAAATTCTCCGGTTTCATGTTATTCGGAAAGAGTTTGTTAACAAGACTTGATCAACCTTGTTAGTGGATTCCTTTTGATGAGCACGAGATGGATGAAGTTAGAAAGCACAACTCTCTGTACCCTCTTTTTACTTTCTGTTATTTAGATTAAATAAAGAAAAAATAGTATTTTCTGTCTGTTTTCTGAATTATCCTTGCAATAAAAACACCCCAAAAATAAAAGTTCTCCAAACGTCCTGAAAATGAAATATGATTTTTTGTAGAATATTTAAGAATGTCTGGCATTGAGAACACATCAGGGGGGCCCACCATTTGGCCACGAGGGCACAGGGCGCGCCTCCCCCCTGGGGCGCGCCCCCCTGCCTCGTGGGCCCCACGTGGACCCCCTCCACTTATACCAGCACCCACTCACTTCGTCTTCCTCCAGAAAAAATCCTCCCATAGCTCAAACCCATGTTCTAGCTCATCTTGCTACCATTTTTGATCTCTTTGCTCAAAGCTCCATTCACAAAACTATTTTGCGGGATTGTTCTTTGGTATGTGACTCCTCCAATGGTCCAATTAGTTTTTGTTCCAGTGCTTTATTTATTGCAAATTTTTGCTGCTAAGGTGACCCTGTTCTTGAGCTTGCATGTCAAATTTATATGGTCCAAAGTAGTTTTAATGCATGATATAGCCTCTAGGCTCTTGTGGGAGTAGTTGCTATCAATCTTGTTGAGTTTGGTTCACTTTTATTTTGAGTCACTAAAAATTTCAGAAATTTTTCAGAGAAAGAAAAATGCATAGGAAAATCTACCAAGGTGGTTCTTCAAGGAAGCAAGGACCAAGGCTCGCGATACGTGAGCCGGACGATGAACCACCGAGGGAAGCTCAGGTGCGGCCTTGTGAATAGCCATCAGAAGAGTTTATGGTCCAGGCAGACATCAAGGATGAATTTGACGCGTATGTGCGTAATGCTGATCTTGAGGACTTCGTGTCAGATAAGTGCCTACAGTACCACTACCTAACTGATTCCTTTGTGAGGAGGTTTAAATTTACATCCTCGCGCAATTCTCACACTATTTTATTTGATCTTTATGATAAATCATATACCATGGACCTAGAAGATTTTAATACTGCTTGTAAACTCCCGCAGTGGGGCAATGTTAGTGAACCTCGCAAATCTGAATATAAGGACTTTCTTGCTAGTATCACTGTGGGGGAATCTAGAGAAATCACACAAGCTACCATAGGGAGCATTCATTTCCCTTCCATACATTATTTTGCTCTCTTTATAGGTAGATGTATTAACGGTAAAGATGAGGCTTGTCACATGTGCGTTCCAGATCTTAGTGTCCTCAAGAGTGCGGTATTAGGTGATAAACAATATAACTTGGGGGCCATTGTTGCACGAAGGTTGCATCTTAACGGTACAAGTGGAGATTTGTTTGGTGGAATTTATGCAACTCGTGTAGCTAATTATCTTGGTGTACCCATACATAGAAATGATATGGAGTTGCCTCCTGCTTATCTAGATTATAGTGCTATGGTTCGCCATCAGTTTCTTGAGAGGAATGAACAGTTCCTCCAGTACCGACTAATCTTTGATAGACAGCACACTGTGCATGTTGCCCTCCCTGCTCCTACTTTCTTTAACTTTCAGGCAAAAAGGAGATATGTTATAACCAGGGAGGAGGCGAACGAGTATGAGAGGAGGACGGAAGCAGCTCGCCTCCGAGCTGCAGCTCTGCAGGCAGTAGCTGCTGCATCTCAGTACAACCCCAGCTACGACTTTGGATATCCGCCAGGCCAGCAGTGGCCATAAACCAACTTAGGCCAAAAGCCTAAGCTTGGGGGAGTACGTATTTCTCACCGACATTACATTCAAGTTCACACACTCATTCTAGTTGTCGGTGCTCATACTTTTTCATTGTACTATCCATGCTAGTTTATTTTCTTTTCTAAGCCTTCCTCTTGTGTGTTTGAAAAACCTTAAGAAAAACCAAAAAAAATATTAGTTGTAGCTTTTAGCTAGTTTACTTTCCATGCCTGTAGTAGTAGTAATTAAAAGAAAACCCAAAAAGATTTCTCGTTCTTCTTTTGCCTGTTGGGAGCTTTCCCGTGTAAATAGTTTTATTTCTTTTCTTTTCTTTGGGGGCCGAGAGGAGAAGACCATGATAAAAATGTTGAGTGGCTCTCATATGCATTATTATTGATTTAACCAAGAG
>JAAAWM010010889.1:0-54084 GCA_036873465.1 Thinopyrum obtusiflorum | reverse complement strand
AGATTCCAGAAAACCCTTCTTGGAAATTGATGTCAAAGGGGGAGAGAGAGATCACATCAAAGCTTATCATTTAGAGAAAGATCACATCAGAAAAAGAGTATATCACATCCTCAGGGGGAGAGAGATCCTCAGGGGATGTTATCTAACCCATGTAGGTACTTGGATGAATCTAATTCCATGAGGTTGTAACCTACTCATATCTTGAGCAATCTCTACATCACCAAGTCTCTACACTATGGTGGCTGAAGATAAGGAAGCGCGAAACCATTCAGGCATATCCTTTGACAATTTCTATGTTGAGCTTCATGATTGTCATCTTTGGATACACAAGTGCTCTTCCTTGCAAGAACTAATCCATGTAGGTAGATGGACTCAAATTCCAAGTGGTGCTCCAAATTCTTGATGAGCTACATCAACCTTGAGCAACCCACACAAGTTCAACTACATGTTCAACACCACCAACCAAGGTATGTTATTCCATCTTAGAGAAGCTTTACTCCAAGTCATGAGCTAAAGCAACTCGACAAGATGTGAATACATCAAGATGCTTAAACGAAAAATGGTAACCCCATTTTGAGCTTAAACGATGAGTATGACCTATGATCACGTGATCTCACTTGACTCCTAAGTCAATATACTCTAACATAGGTGACTTTGTCGCCGACCATCTCTAGATGAAGTTCTCTTGTGTTCTTTTCTGTGTTTTTGCATTTGTCTCATGCATATTTGTTTCCCTTTCAAAAACAAATTTAACTAGATTTCTTTCTGTTTGCTCTACATTTTCTGCATCAAATTCATTGCATATCTTTCAGTAAATTCCTTGCAAATCTTTGTGAGATCTTACTAGTCTAGTGAGCTGAGGTGACAAGTGTTTTCTCTGCGATGAACTCAGTTTCACTGATTTGTTGTTTTCGGTCCAACCGAATCCTTTCGGTACAACCGAAGCATACCACTCGGTGCCACCGCTTTCCCCCCCCCCCCCCCCCCCCCCCCCCCCCCCCCCCCCCCCCCCCCCCCCCCCCCCCCCCCCCCCCCCCCCCCCCCCCCCCCCCCCCCCCCCCCCCCCCCCCCCCCCCCCCCCCCCCCCCCCCCCCCCCCCCCCCCCCCCCCCCCCCCCCCCCCCCCCCCCCCCCCCCCCCCCCCCCCCCCCCCCCCCCCCCCCCCCCCCCCCCCCCCCCCCCCCCCCCCCCCCCCCCCCCCCCCCCCCCCCCCCCCCCCCCCCCCCCCCCCCCCCCCCCCCCCCCCCCCCCCCCCCCCCCCCCCCCCCCCCCCCCCCCCCCCCCCCCCCCCCCCCCCCCCCCCCCCCCCCCCCCCCCCCCCCCCCCCCCCCCCCCCCCCCCCCCCCCCCCCCCCCCCCCCCCCCCCCCCCCCCCCCCCCCCCCCCCTGATTGTTTGCATTAGCTCTATTTCTTTTCTTTGCTCTGATTTTCTGTTCCCTATCTTCTCCCAATATCCCATGCAAGATTCAAGGGGAGCAAGACAACTAAGGGAAGGAAATCCTTGAATTCATTGCTTATCTTTACCTTTGGGGACATGTCTATATCCAATAGAGTACTCAGTACTCACTCTCTACATGTTATCCCAGTCTTGGTACTCTTGTGGTTTCTTTTGTTTGCTCTGGCTAGTAGATGTATCTATGTTATCTAACCTTGTTTACTCAGGTTCATTCCTTCCTAAGCCAACTCAAGACCACAAGGTAAGTATATGCATCACAGTCATGTGCATGAGGATTTCTTGCTGATGTACATACTGTTTGCAAGAAGGACTCATGAGCATGAAGGTATATTTCCTATACTCACATCATTTGCTCTGATGCATATAGCCAAGATACATGTAACACATTTGCTTACTCTGTCATGCTTATGCATTCACATGCTCCTATATTCGATATTCACATGGTTGCATACATGTAGGGGGAGTCTATGCATGTTACATATCTTTCCAAAGCTTTACTTGTTATTCTCTATATCTTTATCTAGAGCTTTGATGTATGTTGTCATCAATTACCAAAAAGGGGGAGATTAAAAGCACAAGTGCTCCCTGGGTGATTTTGGTAATTAATGTCAACATATCTCTTGTTAGACTAATACTTCTACCTAGTATGTTTCAGATAAGTTCAACAATGGAGTGGCATGGACTAGAGGATGTGGAACCCCTTCAAAATGCTGAGGACAAAGGATTGGCTCAAGCTCAAAGCTCAGGACTCTACATTTTCTATTTTAGTGATCCAAGATCACATTGAGTCCATAGGAAAGCCAATACTATTAAGAGGGGATGAGGTGTTGCTTAATGGCTTGCTTGCTCAAAGTGCTTAGTGATATGCTCCAAAGCCCTCAACCACTTACTCACATCCATATATGTCCCAAACCAAAAGTCAAACTCGGCCCCACCGAATCTTTCTATCCAGCGCCACCGAGTTCTCTTGACATAGCCACTGCCAGAAACCCTAATCAATTCGGTCTCACCGATGGGATCTCGGTCTCACCGAGATGGGCTTGCAAACTCTCTGTTGCCTATTGCAATAATTTTGGTCCCACCGAGGTATGCAATCGGTCTCACCGAGTTTGCTTGGCCAACTCTCTGTTTCGCTTATTACCCAAATCGGTCCCACCGAGTTTGTGTAATCGGTCATACCGAGATGAGGTTTTACCCTAACCCTAGCACATCGGTCCCACCGAGTTGATTATGTCGGTCCCACCGAAAATCCTAACGTTCACATTTTGAACTAAATCGGTCTGACCGTGTTTCATGATTCGGTCCCACCGAGTTTGGTGATTTGTGTGTAATGGTTAGATTTTGTGTGGAGCCCCCCCCCCCCCCCCCCCCCCCCCCCCCCCCCCCCCCCCCCCCCCCCCCCCCCCCCCCCCCCCCCCCCCCCCCCCCCCCCCCCCCCCCCCCCCCCCCCCCCCCCCCCCCCCCCCCCCCCCCCCCCCCCCCCCCCCCCCCCCCCCCCCCCCCCCCCCCCCCCCCCCCCCCCCCCCCCCCCCCCCCCCCCCCCCCCCCCCCCCCCCCCCCCCCCCCCCCCCCCCCCCCCCCCCCCCCCCCCCCCCCCCCCCCCCCCCCCCCCCCCCCCCCCCCCCCCCCCCCCCCCCCCCCCCCCCCCCCCCCCCCCCCCCCCCCCCCCCCCCCCCCCCCCCCCCCCCCCCCCCCCCCCCCCCCCCCCCCCCCCCCCCCCCCCCCCCCCCCCCCCCCCCCCCCCCCCCCCCCCCCCCCCCCCCCCCCCCCCCCCCCCCCCCCCCCCCCCCCCCCCCCCCCCCCCCCCCCCCCCCCCCCCCCCCCCCCCCCCCCCCCCCCCCCCCCCCCCCCCCCCCCCCCCCCCCCCCCCCCCCCCCCCCCCCCCCCCCCCCCCCCCCCCCCCCCCCCCCCCCCCCCCCCCCCCCCCCCCCCCCCCCCCCCCCCCCCCCCCCCCCCCCCCCCCCCCCCCCCCCCCCCCCCCCCCCCCCCCCCCCCCCCCCCCCCCCCCCCCCCCCCCCCCCCCCCCCCCCCCCCCCCCCCCCCCCCCCCCCCCCCCCCCCCCCCCCCCCCCCCCCCCCCCCCCCCCCCCCCCCCCCCCCCCCCCCCCCCCCCCCCCCCCCCCCCCCCCCCCCCCCCCCCCCCCCCCCCCCCCCCCCCCCCCCCCCCCCCCCCCCCCCCCCCCCCCCCCCCCCCCCCCCCCCCCCCCCCCCCCCCCCCCCCCCCCCCCCCCCCCCCCCCCCCCCCCCCCCCCCCCCCCCCCCCCCCCCCCCCCCCCCCCCCCCCCCCCCCCCCCCCCCCCCCCCCCCCCCCCCCCCCCCCCCCCCCCCCCCCCCCCCCCCCCCCCCCCCCCCCCCCCCCCCCCCCCCCCCCCCCCCCCCCCCCCCCCCCCCCCCCCCCCCCCCCCCCCCCCCCCCCCCCCCCCCCCCCCCCCCCCCCCCCCCCCCCCCCCCCCCCCCCCCCCCCCCCCCCCCCCCCCCCCCCCCCCCCCCCCCCCCCCCCCCCCCCCCCCCCCCCCCCCCCCCCCCCCCCCCCCCCCCCCCCCCCCCCCCCCCCCCCCCCCCCCCCCCCCCCCCCCCCCCCCCCCCCCCCCCCCCCCCCCCCCCCCCCCCCCCCCCCCCCCCCCCCCCCCCCCCCCCCCCCCCCCCCCCCCCCCCCCCCCCCCCCCCCCCCCCCCCCCCCCCCCCCCCCCCCCCCCCCCCCCCCCCCCCCCCCCCCCCCCCCCCCCCCCCCCCCCCCCCCCCCCCCCCCCCCCCCCCCCCCCCCCCCCCCCCCCCCCCCCCCCCCCCCCCCCCCCCCCCCCCCCCCCCCCCCCCCCCCCCCCCCCCCCCCCCCCCCCCCCCCCCCCCCCCCCCCCCCCCCCCCCCCCCCCCCCCCCCCCCCCCCCCCCCCCCCCCCCCCCCCCCCCCCCCCCCCCCCCCCCCCCCCCCCCCCCCCCCCCCCCCCCCCCCCCCCCCCCCCCCCCCCCCCCCCCCCCCCCCCCCCCCCCCCCCCCCCCCCCCCCCCCCCCCCCCCCCCCCCCCCCCCCCCCCCCCCCCCCCCCCCCCCCCCCCCCCCCCCCCCCCCCCCCCCCCCCCCCCCCCCCCCCCCCCCCCCCCCCCCCCCCCCCCCCCCCCCCCCCCCCCCCCCCCCCCCCCCCCCCCCCCCCCCCCCCCCCCCCCCCCCCCCCCCCCCCCCCCCCCCCCCCCCCCCCCCCCCCCCCCCCCCCCCCCCCCCCCCCCCCCCCCCCCCCCCCCCCCCCCCCCCCCCCCCCCCCCCCCCCCCCCCCCCCCCCCCCCCCCCCCCCCCCCCCCCCCCCCCCCCCCCCCCCCCCCCCCCCCCCCCCCCCCCCCCCCCCCCCCCCCCCCCCGCAAGAACAAGTGGAAAATTGTCTCCTCGGCAGTGAAATCGGTGACACCGAGTTGTGTTCTTCGGTTGCACCAAACGGGTTCGGTTGGACCGAAAGTGACAAACCGGTGGGACCGAGTTCAACACAGAAAAAGAGCAATAGTCACCTCAGCTCACTAGGCAAATACGATCTCACAAAGATTTGCAAGGAATTAACTGAAGGATTTGCAATGAATTGGATGCAGAGAAATGCAGAACAAAATCAGAGAAAAGAAAATCTAGATGAAGTTTTTTTGATAAAGGGAAGGGGAAAAAAAATGCAAGAACTCAAAGAAACACTAGAGAACTTCATCTAGAATTGGACGGTGACAAAGTCACCTATGTTAGAGTACATTGACTAAGGATTCAAGTGAGAACACTTGATCATAAGTCATACTCATCGTTTTAGCTCAAAATGGGGTTACCATTTTTCGTTTAAGCTTTTGATGTATTCGCATCTTGTTGAGCTGCTTTGACCCATGACTTGGAGTAAAGCTTCTCTAAGATGGAATAACATACCTTGGGTGGTGGTGTTGAACTTGATCATGTAGTTGAACTTGCGTGGCGTGCTCAAGGTTGATGTAGCGCATCAATGGTTGGGAGCACCACTTGTAGTTTGAGTTCATCTACCTACATGGGTTAGTCTTGCAAGGAAGAGAACTTGTGTATCCAACATGACAATCATGAAATTTGATACCAAATGAAATTTGATATATAGAATTTGTCAAAGGATATGTTGAAGGGTTTCATGCTTCCTTGTCTTCAACCACCATGGTGTAGAGACTTGGTGATGTAGAGATTGCTCAAGATGTGAGTGAGTTGCAATCCCATGGATTTAGATTCATCCATGTACCTACAAGGGTTAGATAGCATGCAAGGGTACAAATGTATCCAAGACATATGATTATCATCATAAGAGAAAAAGTCAAAGATTAGTCATAGGCTCATGCCTTGCACGTATCCACAAGGAGTTCCTACTCCAAGTTTGAAGCATCAATGATGTTCAATTCACCTCTCAAACGGCAAAATACTTTCTCATCAAGCGGTTTGGTGAATATATCCGCCAATTTCAACATGCTTAAGATCAATGTCCCCTTTAGCAACATGATCTCGAATGAAATGATGA
The DNA here is from genome assembly GCA_036873465.1 of Thinopyrum obtusiflorum. Taxonomy (NCBI): domain Eukaryota; kingdom Viridiplantae; phylum Streptophyta; class Magnoliopsida; order Poales; family Poaceae; genus Thinopyrum; species Thinopyrum obtusiflorum. Next base: position 48,140 of record JAAAWM010010889.1, on the reverse strand, counting down.
CGAACTTCAATATGCTTAGTTCAAGAATGTTGCACGGGATTGTGAGCAACCTTAATAGCACTCTCATTGTCACAAAGCAATGGAACATGTTTCACATAGATCCCATAATCCTTAGGAGTTTGGGTCATCCAAAGTAATTGAGCACAACATGAACCGGCGGCAATGTATTCCGCTTCGGCGGTGGATAAGGATACCGAGTTTTGTTTCTTGGAGGACCAAGATACAAGAGATCTACCAAGAAATATACAAGTACCCGAAGTGGATTTTCTATCAACCTTGTCTCCGGCATAGTCCGAGTCGGAATAGCCAACAAGATCAAAAGAGGACCTCTTAGGATACCAAATGCCAAAATTTGGTGTATGTATTAAGTATCTCACTATCCTTTTCACAGCCTTAAGATGACATTCTTTGGGGGCCGCTTGATATCGTGCACACATGCACACACTTAGCATAATGTCGGGACGGGAGGCACATAGATGTAACAATGAACCAATCATAGATCCGTAAACCTTTTGGTCAACCGATTTGCCATCCTTGGTCAAGTCAAGATGTCCACTATTAGGCATCGGAGTTTTCATACCTTTGCTTTCTTGCATGTTGAACTTCTTGAATAAGTCATTCCCCCCCCCCCCCCCCCCCCCCCCCCCCCCCCCCCCCCCCCCCCCCCCCCCCCCCCCCCCCCCCCCCCCCCCCCCCCCCCCCCCCCCCCCCCCCCCCCCCCCCCCCCCCCCCCCCCCCCCCCCCCCCCCCCCCCCCCCCCCCCCCCCCCCCCCCCCCCCCCCCCCCCCCCCCCCCCCCCCCCCCCCCCCCCCCCCCCCCCCCCCCCCCCCCCCCCCCCCCCCCCCCCCCCCCCCCCCCCCCCCCCCCCCCCTCATATACTCTTGTCATGCTTGCTTGATATGTATTGTGAATGTTTAAACTTGTTCTAAAACTCCACCTTAACTTGAAGAAAATAAAAACTACAACTTTTTCTTGTTAAGAGTCTATTCACCCTCCCTCTAGACACCTCTTCTCGATCCTTTCAATTGGTATCAGAGCATTGGTCTCCATTGCTTTGGTTTAAACACCTTTGGAGGAAGATGGATGTGTCTACGTTGGGGAGTCTTAGACATAGAGTGCCTATTCTTGATGGAGAGTACTTTCATGAGTGAAAAAATGAGATGCTTGAGATTTTCAATGAATATCACTTGAACAAGTACATTACTAGTCCTTGCATTCCCCCTAGTGACCCTTTGCATCCCACTCCCGATGAGGATCTTGACATGATTCGCAATCTTAGAACTATCAATCTTATTGTTAGAGGATTGTCCAAAAATTTGATTGCTAGCTTACCTGCTCTTGATTGTGCTTACACCATATGGAGATTTCTAGAGGAACGATTCCCAAATTATTCCTTGAAAAATCTAGATGAGATTCTCCATAAATCTCTTGCCTTGAATAGGATGAGTACTAGTGATCCTAAGTTTGATGGTTGCCTCTTTGAGCTTCGTGATCTCATGCGTGCCAAAGGAGATGTTGGAATTATTAGCAATATCATTTCTGAAGTCATTAGAATCCATAGAGATGAACACTGTTATGGTCATACTTCTAATGGATCACCTTCTCTAGGAAATGATCAATTACAAGACGATGTTGAACATGGATACTATGATGAGGATGATGATAGTGACTTTGATCTCGATGAGTCTATGAGACACTTTGGTCTTATGGCTAATCTTCGCGGCTACATGGCTGGAGGAAAGGAATGGGTCCTTGATAGTGGATGTACTGATCATATGACCGGAGATAAGGATATGTTTTGTGAGCTTGCTGAAAACGACGGCCCTCGGAAGTATGTCACTTTTGGTGATAACTCAAAGGGTAAGGTGGTTGGCCTTGGTAAGGTGGCCATCTCACATGATAGCTCCATACAAAATGTTATGCTCGTTGAATCTCTTGGCTACAATTTACTTTCCGTATCTAGACTTGCTGACTTTGGTTTCAATGTCCTATTCACTGAAGTAGATTGCCAAGTGTTTCGTAGAGATAATCATAAAATGGTCTTTACCGGTATACGTAGAGGTGATCTTTACATTGTTGACTTCACTAAAAAGGCTCAACCTAGAACTTGTTTAATTGCAAAATCTTCAAAAGGTTGGTTGTGGCATAGAAGGTTAGGTCATGTGGGCATGCGAAATCTTGATAAGCTTATTAAAGGTGATCATATCCTTGGAGTAAAAGATGCTATATTTGACAAGGATAGATTGTGCAGTGCTTGTCAAGCAGGAAAACAAGTAGGAGGAAGTCACCCCGTGAAGAACATCATGACCACGAGAAGACCGCTCAAGCTACTTCATATGGATCTTTTTGGTCCCAATGCCTACAAAAGTCTCGGTGGTAACTCATTTGGTCTAGTCATAGTCGATGATTTTTCAAGATTTACGTGGGTGTTCTTTCTTGATGATAAATCGCAGGTCCAAAAGATCTTCAAGAACTTCGCTAGGAAGGCCCAAAATCAATTTGAAGTGAAGATCAAGAAGGTTCGTAGCGACAATGGAACGGAGTTCAAGAATGCAAATGTGGATACCTTTCTTGATGAAGAAGGGATTTCACACGAGTTCTCGGCTACGTACACGCCTCAACAAAATGGAGTTGTTGAGAGGAAGAACCGAACTCTTATCGAAATGGCGAGAACGATGCTCGATGAGTACAAGACTCCAAAACACTTTTGGGCGGAAGCGGTTGAGACATCTTGTCATGCAACAAATCGCTTGTATCTTCACAAGCTACTCGGCAAGACGGCACACGAGCTCCTCAACGGTAACAAACCCCAAGTTGGATACTTTCGAGTATTTGGCTCAAAGTGTTACATTCTTGATAAGCATCATCGTTCTAAATTTTCTCCTAAATCTCATGAGGGTTTCCTACTTGGTTATGGCTCAAACTCTCACACTTACCGTGTCTACAACAATTTCACCCAAAAGGTTGAAGAGACGGTAGATGTGAAGTTTGATGAATCTAATGGATCGCAAGTAGAGCAATTGCCAATTGATGTAGGAGACAAAGACCCTTCGGAAGCAATCCAAGACTTGTTTATTGGCAAGATTCGTCCAACGGAGGTGAAGTAGAGTACCTCGTCCGTCCAAGTGGAAGCTTCTACCTCATGACAAGGTGAACCAAGAGTTGACACGGAAGCATCCACAAGTGGGACACATCAAGATGAAGAAAACGAGGAAGTACACCAAGAGGAACCTCATCAACCTCCTTCTTTACCATGATGAGAGAACGACAATGTCAACAATGAAGAAGGCCAAGAAGAAGAACAAGATGATGAAGAAGATGTTCCACCCCGACCCAAGCAAAAGCTCTCACGAGTTCGAGCAAGAGTCTCAAGAGACCATCCCGTCGAACAAATCTTCAATGATATCCAAACCGGGAGAATCACTCGCTCTAAAACTCGTTTGGCTAATTTTTGTGAACATTATTCATTCATCTCTAGCATTAAACCTATGAATGTTGAAGAAGCATTGGAAGATCCGGATTGGATAAATGCTATGCATGAAGAGCTACACAACTTTGAGAGAAATCAAGTGTGGACATTGGTCGAGAAGCCCGACAACAACCACAACATCATCGGTACCAAATGGGTGTTTCGCAACAACCAAGACGAAGATGGTCAAGTCGTCCGCAACAAAGCATGTCTCGTCGCCCAAGGCTACACTCAAGTCGAAGATATGGACTACGGTGAGACATATGCCCCCATTGCTAGACTTGAGTCCATCCGCATCTTACGTGCCTACGCTAATCACCATGATATCACCTTGTACCAAATGGATATTAAAAGTGCTTTTCTAAATGGTGAAATTGAGGAGGAAGTTTATGTTAAACAACCTCCCGACTTTGTCAATCCTAAGAAACTCGATCATGTTTACAAACTTCACAAAGCTCTTTATGGTCTTAAACAAGCTCCTAGAGCATGTTATAAATGCTTGACCAAGTTCCTTATTGAGAAAGGCTTTGAGATTGGAAAAATAGATTCTACTCTTTTTACTAAAAGGGTTAATGGTGAATTATTTGTGTGCCGAATTTATGTTGATGATATCATATTTGGTTCGACTAACCCTCATTTTAGTGAAAAGTTTGGAAAGCTAATGTCTAAGAAGTTCGAGATGTCTATGATGAGTGAACTCAAGTTCTTTCTTGGTTTGCAAATCAAGCAAACTAAGGAAGGCACCTTTGTTTCTCAAACAAAGTACACCAATGACTTATTCAAGAAGTTCAACATGCAAGAAAGCAAAGGTATGAAAACTCCCATGCCTACTAGTGGACATCTTGACTTGACCAAGGATGGCAAATTAGTTGACCAAAAGGTTTACCGAGCTATGATTGGTTCATTGTTATATCTATGTGCCTCCCGTCCCGACATTATGCTAAGTGTGTGCATGTGTACACGATATCAAGCGGCCCCCAAAGAATGTCATCTTAAGGCTGTGAAAAGGATAGTGAGATACTTAATACATACACCAAATTTTGGCATTTGGTATCCTAAGAGGTCCTCTTTTGATCTTGTTGGCTATTCCGACTCAGACTATGCCGGAGACAAGGTTGATAGAAAATCCACTTCGGGTACTTGTCAATTTCTTGGTAGATCTCTTGTATCTTGGTCCTCCAAGAAACAAAACTCGGTATCCTTATCCACCGCTGAAGCAGAATACATTGCCGTCGGTTCATGTTGTGCTCAATTACTTTGGATGACCCAAACTCTTAAGTATTATGGTATCTATGTGAAACATGTTCCATTGCTTCGTGACAATGAGAGTGCTATTAAGGTTGCTCACAATCCCGTGCAACATTCTCGAACTAAGCATATTGAAGTTCGTCATCATTTCATTCGAGATCATGTTGCTAAAGGGGACATTGATCTTAAGCATGTTCGTACCGATAAGAAATTGGCGGATATATTCACCAATTCGCTTGATGAGAAAGTATTTTGCCATTTGAGAGGTTAATTGAACATCATTGATGCTTCAAACTTGGAGTAGGAACTCCTTGTGGATACGTGCAAGGCATGAGCCTAGGACTAATCTTTGACTTTTTCTCTTATGATGATAATCATATGTCTTGGATACATTTGTACCCTTGCACACTATCTAACCCTTGTATGTACTTGGATGAATCTAAATCCATGGGATTGCAACTCACTCACATCTTGAGCAATCTCTACATCACCAAGTCTCTACACCATGGTGGTTGAAGACAAGGAAGCATGAAACCCTTCAACATATCCTTTGACAAATTCTATATATCCAATTTCATTTGGTATCAAATTTCATGATTGTCATGTTGGATACACAAGTGCTCTTCCTTGCAAGACTAACACATGTAGGTAGATGAACTCAAACTACAAGTGGTGCTCCCAACCATTGATGTGCTACATCAACCTTGAGCACTCCACGCAAGTTTAACTACATGATCAAGTTCAACACCACCACCCAAGGTATGTTATTCCATCTTAGAGAAGCTTTACTCCAAGTCATGGGTCAAAGCAGCTCAACAAGATGCGAATACATCAAAAGCTTGAACAAAAAATGGTAACCCCATTTTGAGCTTAAACGATGAGTATGACTTATGATCAAGTGTTCTCACTTGACTCCTTAGTCAATGTACTCTAACATAGGTGACTTTGTCACCGCCCAATTCCAGATGAAGTTCTCTAGTGTTTCTCTGAGTTCTTGCATTTTTGTTCCCCTTCCCTTTATCAAAAAAAAAACTTCATCTAGATTTTCTTTTCTCTGATTTTGTTCTACATTTCTCTGCATCCAATTCATTGCAAATCCTTCAATTAATTCCTTGCAAATCTTTGTGAGATCGTATTTGCCTAGTGAGCTGAGGTGACTATTGCTCTTTTTCTGTGTTGAACTCGATCCCACCGGCTTGTCACTTTCGGTCCAACCGAACCCATTTGGTGCAACCGAAGAACACAACTCGGTGTCACCGATTTCACTGCAGAGGAGATAATTTGCCACTTGTTCCTGCATTTTTGCTCCAGCTCCACTCAACGATTCTTGTCCTCTACCAGCATCACATTTTATATGCTGCTTTGCTCTGTGACTCAAGGACCAAACCTATTTTGACTCACACTCCAGAAGATCCCTTCTTGGAAATTGATGTCAAAGGGGGAGAAAGAGTTCACATCAAAGTTTAATCCATCAAAAGGGGGAGAGTATACTTCAAACAGGGGGAGATAGGTAATCACATTCAAAGGCCCCTGATGCTTGGTGTTCAAGAGGAGAGAAGTCACATGTCTTTAAGAGGGGAAAGACATGATTATGTTATCTGATCTATTTTTGCTCTGATTTTGTTTCCCTATTTTCTCCCATTATCCTATATAAGATTCAGGGGGAGAAAGACTGCTAGGGAAGGAAGTCCTTGAATCCATTGCATACCTTTTACCTTTGGGGACATGTCTATACCCAACAGAGTACCCAGTACTCACTCTCTACATGTCATCCCAATCTTGGTACTCTTGTGGCTTCTTTTGTTTGCTCTGTCTAGTAGATGTATCTGTGTTATCTAACCTTGTTTACTCAGGTTCATCCCTTCCTAAGCCAGCTCAAGACCACAAGGTAAGTATATGCATCACACTCGTGTGCATGAAGATTTCTTGCTAATGTACATATTGTTTGCAAGAAGGAATCATGAACATGAAGTTACACTTCATATATTCATATCATTTGCCCTGATGCATATAGCCAAGATACATGTAACACATTGACTGCTCTGTCATGATTATGCATTCACATGCTCTTACATTCCAGATTGACATGATTGCATACATGTAGGGGGGAGCATATGTATGTTACATGTCTTTCAAAGCTTTACTTGCTATTCTTGTTATCTTTACCTAAAGCTTTGATGTATGTTGTCATCAATTACCAAAAAGGGGGAGATTGAAAGCACAAGTGCTCCCTGGGTGGTTTTGGTAATTAATGTCAACATATCTCTTGTTGGACTAATGTTTTCATCTAGTATATTTCAGACAAGTTCAACAGATGGAGTGGCGTGGACAAGAGGATATGGAACCCCTTCATGTTACTAAGGATAAAGGATTGGCTCAAGCTCAAAAGCTCAAGACTCTACATTTTACTTTTAGTGATCCAAGATCACATGGAGTCCATAGGAAAGCCAATACTATTAAAAGGGGATGAGGTGTTGCTTAATGGCTTGCTTGCTCAAAGTGCTTAGTGATATGCTCCAAAACCCTCAACCACTTTCTCATATCCACATATGTCCCAAACCAAAAGTCAAACTCGGCCCCACCGAAACTTTCTATCCGGCGCCACCGAGTTGACTTGACATAGCCACTGCCACAAACCCTAGTCAATTCGGTTTCACCGATGGGATCCCGGTCTCACCGAGATGGGCTTGCAAACTCTCTGGATCCTGTTGCATTAAATTCGGTCTTACCGAGTTCTGTAATCGGTCCCACCGAGTTTGTCTGACCAACTCTCTGGCTAACCTATTACCAAAATTGGTCCCACCGAGTTTGTGTAATCGGTCAAACCGAGATGAGGTTTTACCCTAACCCTAGCACATCGGTCCCACCGAGTTGATCATATCAGTCCCACCGAAATGCCTAACGGTCACATTATGAACTGAATCGGTCCGACCGAGTTTTCTGATTCGGTCCCACTGAGTTTGGTGATTTGTGTGTAACTGTTAGATTTTGTGTGGATGCTATATATACCCCTCCACCCACTCTTCATTCAAGAGGAGAGCCATCAGAACATGCCTACACTTCCAGCATACATTTTCTAAGAGAGAACCACATACTCATGTGTTGAGGTCAAGATATTCCATTCCAACCACATAAATCTTGATCTCTAGCCTTCTCCAACTTGCTTTCCACTCAAATCATCTTTCCACCAAATCCAAATCTGTGAGAGAGAGTTGAGTGTTGGGGAGACTATCATTTGAAGCACAAGAGTAAGGAGGTCATCATCAACACACCGTCTATTACCTTTTGGAGAGTGGTGTCTCCTAGATTGGTTAGGTGTCACTTGGGAGCCTCCGTCAAGATTGTGGAGTTGAACCAAGGAGTTTGTACGGGCAAGGAGATCACCTACTTCGTGAAGATCTACCCTAGTGAGGCAAGTCCTTCGTGGGCGATGGCCATGGTGGGATAGACAAGGTTGCTTCTTCGTGGACCCTTCGTGGGTGGAGCCCTCCGTGGACTCGCGCAACCATTACCCTTCGTGGGTTGAAGTCTCCATCAACGTGGATGTACGGTAGCACAACCTATCGGAACCACGCCAAAAATCTCCTTGTCTCCAATTGCGTTTGCACACTCCAATCCCATCCCTTTACATTCTTGCAAATAGCATGCTTTACTTTCCGCTGCTCATATACTCTTGTCATGCTTGCTTGATATGTATTTTGAATGTTTAAACTTGTGCTAAAACTCCACCTTAACTTGAAGAAAATAAAAACTGCAACTTTTTCTTGTTAAAAGTCTATTCACCCCCCTCTAGACACCTCTTCTCGATCCTTTCAATCGCCATGGCATCCCTTGAGTTCCAAGACTACATCCTCATTTGGTGGGAGCAAGTCACTGAACGCCATGAGGCAAGAGGTGAACCACCCATTACAACTTGGGCGCAAATGAAGGATGTCATGAGAGCACGTTTTGTACCTACCTACTACAACCGAGACCTCTTCAAGAAGTTACAACTCAAGCAAGGGACGAATAGCGTTGAAGAGTACTATAAGGAAATGGAGATTGCCATGATACAAGCCAATGTCAAGGAAGATGATGAGCAAACTATGGCACATTTCTTGAATGGACTCAATCATCCTATCAAGACGATCACCGACTTCCAACCTTACTCAAATCTCATCAAGGTGCACCAAGCCACCAAGGAGGAACGACAAGTGCAAGATGACTTCAAGTATGCCAAGTTCTCTTCCAAGTCCTATGGCTTCTCCAACACCCAAGCTTCAACGACTCCAACACCGTCTACCTCAACCAAGACTTCTACAAGCAACAACGACAAGTCAAGTTACAAGAAAACTTCAACAACCTCAAGTCGTCCTCCTACTACAAGCAACTTCAAGCCGAGAGCTTGATCATCTACAACTCCACCGGATGAGACCATCAAGACAAGTTCCATCAAATGCTTCACATGCGGCATCCGAGGCCACAAGTCCTTCGAATGTACCAACAAGCGCACCATGATTCTCAACGACAACGGTACATACGACTCCATGAGTGAAGGAGAAATGGAAGCCCTTGAGAATGTGGCTATGCACCAACAAGTGAATGAGGATGAAGATGATCAAGTCTTTTGTGATGAAGATTCGAGCCCCGCTCTCATTGTCTCCAAGGCCTTGACACTTCAACATCAACAAGACGAAGACCAAAGATGCCATATCTTCCACACTAAGGCCGGTGATGTCGCTTGAAGCTACGTTGGTATTTCCCCAAAGAGGAAGGGATGATGCAGCACAGCGGCGGTAGGTATTGCCCTCAGATATGAAACCAAGGTTATCGAACCAGTAGGAGAACCAAGCAACACAACGTAAACAGCCCCTGCACACAAATAACAACCACTCGTAGCCCGACGTGTTAAAGGGGTTGTCAATCCCTTTTGGGTAACGGCGCCAGAAATTGGTGCGTGGACGGGAGAAAGTTCTAATAGATTGAATAAATAGATCGCAAATAAAATAAAGTGCAGCAAAGTATTTTTGTATTTTTGGTTTAATAGATCTAAAAATAAATGCAAAGTAAAAGTAGATCACAAAGGCAAATATATGAGAAAGAGACCCGGGGGCCGTAGGTTTCAATAGTGGCTTCTCTCGAGAAAAATAGCGGTGGGTGAACAAATTACTGTTGGCCAATTGATAGAACTTCAAATAATCATGACGATATCCAGGCAATGATCATTATATAGGCATCACGTCCATGATTAGTAGATCGACTCCTGCCTGCATCTACTACTATTACTCCACACATCGACAGCTATCCAGCATGCATCTAGTGTATTAAGGTCATGGAAAAATGGAGTAATGCAATAAGAATGATGACATGATGTAGACAAGATCTATCTATGTAGAGATAGACCCCATCATTTTATCCTTAGTAGCAATGATACATACGTGTCGGTTCCCCTTCTGTCACTGGGATCAAGCACCGTAAGATTGAACCCACTACAAAGCACCTCTTCCCATTGCAAGATAAATAGATCAAGTTGGCCAAACAAAACCCAAATATCGGAGAAGAAATACGATGCAATAAGAGATCATTCATAAAAGAGATCAAAGAAACTCAAATACTTTCATGGATATACAAAGATATAACTGATCATAAACTCAAAGTTCACAAGATCCCAATAAACACATCGCAAAGCGAGTTACATCATATGGATCTCCAAGAGACCATTGTATTGAGAATTCAGCGAGAGAGAGGAAGCCATCTAGCTACTAACTACGGACCCGAAGGTCTACAAAGAACTACTCATGCATCATCGGAGAGGCACCAATGGAGGTGGTGAACCCCATCCGAGATGGTGTCTAGATTCGATCTGGTGGTTCTGGACTCTGCGGCGGCTGGATCAATATTTCGTCGACTCCCCTAGGGTTTTGGGAATATTTGGGTATTTATAGAGCAAAGAGGCGGTCCGGGGGCACCCGAGGTGGGCACAACCCACCAGGGCGCGCCTGGGCCTCCTTGCGTGCCCTGGTGGGTTGTGCTCTCCTCGGAGCACCCCCCCAGGCGCAGCCAGGGCCCATTATGTGTCTTCTAGTCCATAAAAAATCTCTGTGAAGTTTCGTTGCATTTGGACTCCGTCTGATATTGATTTCCTGCGATGTAAAAAACATGCAGAAAACAACAGCTGGCAGTTGGCACTATGTCAATAGGTTAGTACCAAAAAATGATATAAAATGATTATAAAACATCCAAGATTGATAATATAACAACATGGAACAATAAAAAATTATAGATACGTTGGAGACGTATCAACATCCCCAAGCTTAACTCCTACTCGTCCTCGAGTAGGTAAGTGATAAAAACAGAATTTTTGATGTGGAATGCTGCCTAACATGTCATATCATATTCTTTTCTTTATAGCATGGACATTTGGACTTTTATGTGATTCAAAGCAATAGTCTAGTTTTGACATGATAATTTAAATACTCAAGCATATCAACAAGCAACCATGTCTTTCAAAATATCAATGCTAAAATAAGTTATCCCTAGCCCATCATGCTCAACCATTGATCCATTCATGAAACACACTCGCATATTAGCTACACCCAATACTCAAGTACGATCATATTGCCTCCTAGTTGGTGCTTTTATAAGAGAGGATGGAGACTCAAATTCAAAAATAAAAATTGCATAAATTAAAAGAAAGGCCCTTCGCAGAGGGAAGTAGGGATTTGTAGAGGTGCCAGAGCTCAAAGCGAAAAACTTAGAGATAAAAACATTTTGGGAGGTGTATCCTTCCCACCAACGAAAACGACTTAGAGTTCCCAACACTTCCCATGCTAGATATATCATAGGTGGTGGCTAGCCGTATCCATGGTTGCCCTCCATACCAACACTTTCCAAGGAATTTATTATTTGACAACATAAAGTAAATTTATTTTTTCATTTCGGGACTGGGCATCTCTAAAACCTTTGCCTTACACTCATGCAATGACAAGTGAATAAACACTCATTGTGAGAATAACACATCTAGCATGGAAAATATTAGCCACCCCTCACCACTCCGCGAGCGAAACGAACACACAAAATAGAAGTTTATTTTGAAAATTAGAGATGGCACATACAAATTTGCTTAGAACGGCAAAAGAATACCACATATAGGTAGATATAATGGACTCATGTGGCAAAACTGGTTTAAAGGTTTTTGGATGAACAAGTAGAGATAATACTTAGTGCAAAATGAAGGCTATTAAAAGATTGAGAAGCGACGAACCAAGAAACAAATAATCTCACAAGCGAGCATTAAGCATAATTAACACCGAATAATGCACCGCAAGTAGGATATAATTTCATTGCATAATTATTGACTTTCGTGCTTGCATAGGGAATCACAAACCTTAACACCAATATTCTTACTAAAACATAATTACTCATCAACATAACTCACATATCACATCATCATATCTCAAAACTATTACTATGAATCAAGTTTATTTTGTCCAATGATCTTCATGAAAGTTTTTATTATATCCTTCTTGGATATCTATCACTTTGGAACTAATTTTCATATGTTGCTTTTGACAAGCTCAAACAAATATAAGTGAAATCATGAGCATAATTTTTTTCTTGCTCTCAAAATAATTTAAGTGAAGCAAGAGAGAATTTCTTGAAAATTTTATCAACTCTCAAATAAATCTAAGTGAAGCAAGGAGCATTTCTTCAAAAATACTAAGCACACCGTGCTAAAAAAGATATAAGTGAACCACTAGAGCAAGTCCATAGCTCATAAAAGATTTATGTGAAGCATAGAGAGCAATTCTAACAAGTCATGACATAATTTTGGCTCTCTCAAATAGGTGTGTCCAACAAGGAATCAAGACTTAAAACACAAAATAAAACAAGCAAAGACTCATATCATACAAGACGCTCCAAGCAAAACACATAGTATGTGACGAATAAAAGTATAGCTTCGAGTAAAATACCGATGGTCGCTAGAAGAAAGAGGGGATGCCACTCGGGGGCATCCCCAAGCTTAGTTGTTTGCTCATTTTTGGATAATAGCTTGGGATGTTGGGCATCCCCAAGCTTAGGCTCTTCTACTCCTTATTCCTTCATCCATCGTAAGATAACCCAAAACTTGAAAACTTCATCACACAAAACTCAACAAAACCTTCGTTAGATCTGTTAGTGTAAGAAAATAAATCACTACTATAAGTACTGTATTAAACCAATTCATATTTTATTTTTGCATTATATCTACTGTATTCTAACTTTTCTATGGCAAAAACTCATCAAAGAAAACCATAGAGCCATCAGAATAAGCACACAACGCAAAGAAAACAGAATCTATCAAAACAGAACAGTCTGTAGTAATCTGATTTGTTCGAATACTTATGGAACTCCAAAAATTCTGAAAAATCAGGACGACCTGGGTAATTTGTATATTAATCTACTGCAAAACAATTGGTATTTTATCACGCTCTGGTTAAAAATAAGAATTGTTTTCGTGAGCACAAAAGTTTCTGTTTTCAGCAAGATCAAACAACTATCACCCAAGAAGATCCTAAAGGCTTTACTTGGCACAAACACTAATTAAGACACAAAAAACACAATCATAACAGTAGCATAATTGTGTAAACACTCAAGAACAGAAAGCAAAAAGCAAAAATAAACTTTATTCATTGGGTTGCCTCCCAACAAGCGCTAATGTTTTAGGCCCTTAGCTAGGCATAAAGCAAGGATCTAAGTTTTGTCATCCTTGTCCTTGTGAAAGCAAAGAGAAAATTTCCTATCAATGGCATTTAATTTTCTATTTTGTGAAATCACATGGCCATTGATAATAGAAGAGAGATTAAGCACGTTGCGAAAATTCCTATCTAAACTAGCTTTCATCTCTTTAATTATTTCATTTTGATAACAACACATAAGGGTAGTTGATTCAACATTTTCTCCTTTGGGGTGCCCGAATATAGTTTTCATCTTTTCATAAGTATCAACGGCATCCCCTTCAAGAAAACCTTCCTCAAAAATAGAATCCAAAACCTATTTGAAGGAAGAAGGTAAACCAACGTAAAAACTTTTCAAGTATATCTCTATCTGATACTGGGGCACAAAGCTAGCTCGAATTCTCAACAGCCTATCCCAAGCATCTTTCAAAGATTCATCAAGCAAATAACGAAAAATTACGGGATCATCTTCATCACAATTGTTAAGATTTTCCTTAACAACCCCGGTAGATCCTTCCATAGCATCATTGTTTATGAGCTGAGAGAGGACAGAGGGGCTATCCAAAGCATTAAAACTTGGGATAAAACCCTTAGCATTTTTAGGGTCGGTCATGGCGAGAAAACGGCAAGTGGAAAAGAGGGCAAATAAAAAGACAAATTTTTGTGAAGTGGGGGAGAGGAAAATGAGAGGCAAATGGAAAATAATGTAAATTGCGAGGAGATGAGATTTGTGATTAGGAACCTGGTATATGTTGAAGATCCTCCCCGGCAACGTCGCCAGAAATTCCTTTTGATGTCGCTTGAAGCTACGTCGGTATTTTGCCAAAGAGGAAGGGATGATGCAGCACAACAGCGTTAGGTATTTCCCTCAGATATAAAACCAAGGTTATCGAACCAGTAGGAGAACCAAGCAACATAACGTAAACAACCCCTGCACAAAAATGACAACCACTCGCAACCCGATGTGTTAAAGGGGTTGTCAATCCCTTTCGGGTAACAGTGCCAGAAATTGGTGTGCGGATGGTAGAAAGTTGTAATAGATTGAATAAATAGATCGCAAATAAAATAAAGTGCAGCAAAGTATTTTTGTATTTTTGGTTTAATAGATCTAAAAATAAATGCAAAGGAAAAGTAGACCGCAAAGGCAAATATATGACAAAGAGACTCGGGGGCCATAGGTTTCACTAGTGGCTTCTCTCGAGAAAAATAGCAAACGGTGGGTGAACAAATTACTGTTGGGCAATTGATAGAACTTCAAATAATCATGATGATATCCTGGCAATGATCATTATATAGGCATCACATCCAAGATTAGTAGACCGACTCCTGCCTGCATCTACTACTATTACTCCACACATCGACCGCTATCCAGCATGCATCTAGTGTATTAAGTTCATGGAAAAATGGAGTAATGCAATAAGAATGATGACATGATGTAGACAAGATCTATCTATTTAGAGATAGACCCCATCGTTTTATCCTTAGTAGCAATGATACATACGTGTCGGTTCCCCTTCTGTCACTGGGATCAAGCACCGTAAGATTGAACCCACTACAAAGCACCTCTTCCCATTGCAAGATAAATAGATCAAGTTGGCCAAACAAAACCAAAATATCGAAGAAGAAATATGAGGCTATAAGAGATCATGCATAAAAGAGATCAAAGAAACTCAAATACTTTCATGGATATAAAAAGATATAACTGATCATAAACTCAAAGTTCATCAGATCCCAACAAACACACCGCAAAGAGAGTTACATCATATGGATCTCCAAGATACCATTGTATTGAGAATTCAGCGAGAGAGAGGAAGCCATCTAGCTACTAACTATGGACCTGGAGGTTTACAAAGAACTACTCACGCATCATCGGAGAGGCACCAATGGATGTGGTGAACCCCATCCGAGATGGTGTCTAGATTGGATCTAGTGGTTCTAGACTCTGCAGTGGCTGGATCAATATTTCGTCGACTCCCCTACGGTTTTGGGAATATTGGGGTATTTATAGAGCAAAGAGGCGGTCCGGGGGGCACCCGAGGTGGGCACAACCCACCAGGGCGCGCCTGGGCCTCCTGGCGCGCCATGGTGGGTTGTGCTCTCCTCGGAGCACCCCCAGGCGCAGCCAGGGCCTATTATGCATCTTATGGTCCATAAAAAATCTCAGTGAAGTTTCGTTGCATTTGGACTCCGTCTGATATTGATTTCCTGCGATGTAAAAAACATGCAGAAAATAACTGGCACTTGGCACTATGTCAATAGGTTAGTACCAAAAAATGATATAAAATGACTATAAAATGATAATATAACATCCAAGATTGATAATATAACAGCATGGAACCATAAAAAATTATAGATACGTTGGAGACGTATCAGCCGACATCAACGGAAGGTCCGTGACGGTCATCATCGACGAAGGAAGTTGTGATAATTTGGCAAGTGAAGAACTATGCTCCAAGCTCCAATTGGTCAGGATGAAGCATCCCCATCCCTACAAAGTCCAATGGTTAAGCGACGCCGACACTATTCAAGGGGAGCACATGGTCCAAGTATCCTTCAAAATCGGAGCATACGAGGATACCTTGGAGCGTGATGTCGTTCCTATGTTCGTTTGCCACCTCCTACTTGGACGACCATGGCAATTTGACCGCGGAGTCATCCACAACGGGCGCACCAATCACTATAGCTTCAAAATGAAAGGGAAGGAGTATGTGCTAGACCTATGTCTCCGAGCCAAGTGATCGCCGACAAGCAATCTGCCAACCATCATGGAGAGAATAGTGAGAGAGCGAACCACCACAAAGAGAGTGAACGCCACAAGCCCGAATTGAGTGCCTCCACGATGAGCGACAAGAAGAACTTAGTGCTATTTGCCACCAAAAGTGAGATGAGAGAAGTGTGTGAGAACCCATCAAGTGTTATGCACTATGTCCTTTTGTGCAAGGACGAGGCACCAAAAACTAACACCTCTCACAATCTACCTTTAGTGTTATCTTCTCTATGAGCTACCTCCGGGTCTACCTCCACTACGAAGCATTGAACACTGCATCAACCTCATCCCCGGAGCACCTCTTCCCAACAAGGCTCCCTACCGCATCAACCCCGAGGAAACCAAGGAGATCCAACGGCAAGTACAACAACTCATTGACAACGGCCATGTACGAGAAAGCTTGAGCCCTTGTGCGGTCCCTGTAATCCTTGTTGCCAAGAAAGATGGTACATATCACATGTGTTCTGATTGTTGTCCTATCAATGCTATCACCGTGCGTTATCGTTACCCTTCTATGCCTTGATGACATGTTAGATGAGCTTAGCGGAGCCACAATTTTCTCTAAAATTGATCTTAAAAGTGGCTACTATCAAATACACATACAAGAAGGTGATGAATGGAAAACCGCATTTAAGACCAAATTTGGCTTATATGAATGCCTTGTTATGCCAATGGGTTTATCCAAAGCACCCGGTACATTCATGGGCGTCATGCATTTTGTTCTTCGCCCCTACATTGGCATATTTATTGTGATCAATTTTGACGATATTCTTGTATTTAGCAAATCTCTTAAAGATCATGTCACCCATCTTAGAACCATGTTGCAAACCCTTAGGAAGGAACGCCTTTATGCTAATATGGACAAATGCCTTTTCGGTGTTGATAAGCTTGTTTTCTTGGGTTTCGTTGTGTCTTGTAAGGGTGTTCATGTAGATGAATCTAAGATCAATGCTATTAAAACTTGGCCCCAACGAACAAACTTGCAACAAGTGCGTAGTTTTCTTGGCTTAGCCAGATTTTATCATAGATTTTGAAGGATTTTAGCACCATTGCTTTACCTTTACGTGCTCTGAGTAAGAAAAACGCTCCATTTGTTTGGGGACCATCCCAAGATACCACATTTAATGAGCTTAAGAATTTGATTACACATGCTCCTTTGCTTGCATTACCCAATTTTGATAAACCATTCAAGATCCATTGTGATGCTAGCGGTTGTGGCAAAGGAGGTGTCTTTATGAAAGAGAAGCGCCCCATAGCTTACTTTAGTGAAAAACTTTTCGGAGCGCAACTCAATTACCCCATCTATGACAAAGAGCTATATGCTTTAGTGAGAGTCTTGCATGTCTGGGAGCATTATCTCCGCCCTCATGAGTTCATTCTTCACACTGATCATGAAACACTTAAGTATCTTAAAGGTCAAACGAAGTTGAACAAGAGTCATGCTAAGTGGAGTGAATTCATTGAGTCTTTCCCTTATGTCATCAAGTACATCAAAGGCAAAGAGAATGTTGTGGCGGATGCGCTTTCCCGTATATGCCTCCTTGTTACCCAAGTTGAATTGAATGTCATTGGTTTTGAGCACATAAAAGACTTGTATGCGCATGATCCTACTTTTGCTATTCCTTGATGTTTGACGCATACGTCTTGGGAACGCTATTACATCAAAGATGATTATCTTATGAGAGCTAACAAACTATGTATCCCCGAGTCTTCTCTTCGTTTGTTACTTTTGCAAGAATCCCATGGAGGAGGACTTATGGGACACTTTGGACGCGACAAGACATTCGCCACGCTCTCCAAGAACTACTTTTGGCCCAAGATGTTTCGCGACATCTCACGCTTCACCAACCGGTGCGCTACATGTCGCAAAGCTAAGTCCAAAGCTCAATCCCATGGTATCTATATGCCACTTCCTATTCCATATCAACCATGGGAAGACATTAGTATGGATATTGTGCTTGGTTTGCCTAGAAC
This sequence comes from Thinopyrum obtusiflorum, assembly GCA_036873465.1. Lineage (NCBI taxonomy): Eukaryota > Viridiplantae > Streptophyta > Magnoliopsida > Poales > Poaceae > Thinopyrum > Thinopyrum obtusiflorum. Next base: position 29,986 of record JAAAWM010010889.1, on the reverse strand, counting down.
TAGGAATGGCAAAGATTTCGTATTTGTTGTTGTGGACCGATTCTCTAAAATGGCACATTTCATACCTTGCAACAAGATAGACGATGCTTCACATATTGGAAATCTTTTTTGTAGGGAAATCTTGCGCCTACATGGAGTGCCAAAGATGATTGTCTCAGACCGCGATGTCAAGTTCTTGAGCTACTTTTGGAAGACCCTATGCGCCAAGCTCGGCATCAAGCTCTTGTTCTCTTCGGCATTCCACCCACAAACTGATAGCCAAACAGAGGTCATGAATCGGATGCTCTCCACTCTACTACACGTGTTGATCAAGAAGAACATCAAGGAGTGGGAGGAGTGTCTACCCATCGCCGAGTACGCCTACAACCATGCAAAACACTCGACTACCGGCAACTCCCCCTTCGAGGTCGTCTACGGCTTCAACCCATTGTCCCGTTTGGACATTCTTCCTCTACCTCTACAAGAGTGCATCAACATGGATGCAAGCGCACGAGTGAGCTACCTCAAGAAGATGCATGAAGATACAAGGCACACCATCGAGCGCCAAGTGCGACGACTCGCGACCAAGCTCAACATCAACAAGCAACCCATGATATTCAACATTGGTGATCTCATGTGGCTACACCTTCGCAAGGAACGCTTCCCCAATGAACGCAAGTCCAAGCTTAGACCACGAGCCAATGGACCCTTCAAGGTGCTCGAGCGCTACAACAACAATGCTTACAAGGTCGATCTCCCGCGCGACAAGTACAACGTAAGAGATCATCTTCAACATCAAAGATCTCTCGCCCTACCATGGTGATGAGGATTTCGATCCGAGGTAGGATCTTCCCAAGGGGGGGGAGATGATGCGGAGCATCCTATGGTCATCCCCATGGACCGGCCTACGTCTCCCATGACACCACTTGGACCTATCACAAGAGCTCGAGCAAAGGCTATCGAAGATAAGGTGAACTTGCTCCTCTCCGAACTACCATTTCCTATATGTGAGACATGGCTACTACCTCAAGCAGAAACCCTATGTGTGATCAGGTACTTGGAGGGAAGCCTTGGAGAAGCTACACTCGACAACCAAGATGGTAAGGACACCAAGTACAATGACCAAGAGGAAGAGCTACCAGGAATCTACAGCCACCGGACGACCGGTACTCGTCGGATGTTTGACGCCTGGGAGCTCGAGCCAGCCAGCCAAGTCCCAGCCTGCGCACGCTCCAGCGACCGGACGACCGACAACGACCGGACGTCTGACATGCTCCAGCCACCGGACGACCGACGCCACCACCACCGAGCCAAAGCATCAAAAGTATGGAGAACATTGGACGACCGACACCCCAGATGTCCAACACGGGCCGGAAATCGGACGCCGACCCTCCCGAGCCAAAACATCAAACTTCTGACGATTATCGGATGTCCGGGCCCTCGAGAGCCACTGAACGACCGGTAGGTGTCCGACGTCCGACGCCTGTGTGTTGGTAGCGTGTTGGGCCGAGGCCCATGTACCCCTTCGCCCACTTAGACTATATATACTCCTCATCCTCCCTCTTTCTAGGGTTAGCATTGGTTTAGCTCATACTTGAGACAGAGCTTTGCTCATCCATACGGATCTACTCCACCGAGAGAGACCGCGGCCTCTATGGAGAAGATACACCTTGGAGTCAAGACCCCTAACGGGAAGACCTTCAAGACCTCCTCACGGCGAAAAATTTGCAACTTGTATCGCCCCTTGTTGATCGTGGATCATGTATCTCTTTGTGTTTCGAGGATCTAGCATATGTGTAATCGAATCTCGTTGGTTTGAGTGATTTCTCTCATGTTTCCCCTCGTGTTCTTCGTAGGATCCACTCCATTTCGTGAAAGATCGGGCACCTGGGGTTCTACCCTATATCATCTTGGTATATGAGCCTAGGTTGATCATGATTTTGGAGCCCCTACCCCTGTTTTCTAGCCTTGTTTTGTTGTGTTCTTCCCAAATTTGAAAATCCCCACAAAAATAGCCCTCCCTATTTTTTGTGATTTGTTGGTGTGATAAATATTGTTGGATTAGATCCATGGATTTCGTGTGTGGTAGGTAAATGTAGCTTTTCCCAATCTTTTTCCTCCTTTCCATCCACAAATTCGTCCGAATTTTGCCCCAATTTGTTCACAATCCACGAGTTCATCCCCTTCTCCCCGAGGCCGAAATCGCCAGCCGCACTGGACATCCGACACATACCGGAAATCCAGTGACCCAAAACAGAGACAAACTCTCGGACTTCCGACCTCGACCGGATGTCCGATGACCGGTCGTCCGACAACTCTCGGACGTCCAACAAATCCTGACGAAAGTGAACTTCCACACTTCCGCATTGCCAATACATTTCCACTTCCGCACTCGCACACTCCAATTACCCACTTCCCCTTACGCACTTGCATACCACCACCACATTTCGCAACCACCATCATTTTTCCGCCGCCAACTCCGACAATTTTGACACGTTTTACTTTGAGAATTTGAGTTGTGGTTCCCGTGTCCTATTGTGTTTCGGCTATATAGGTACGTTTCGGCTTCGACATCAATGCCACTCATCTTTGCCTCAGACTCGTCATCGACCTCGACAACTTCACCAATTTTGACACCCTCAACCGTAAGCAAGGATGATAACTTCGACGACATCTTTGTGTACTCCTTGCCATTGCATTGATAACCACCATGGCCCATTTTTGCATTATCTTCCCATCGAGACTAGCCTTTGAGTATTGCCGGCATAGGACGCACCATACTGGCTAGGAGTCCTCGACATAGGATGCACCGTACTGGCTGTTAAACAGGACAAGGGCCTTACTAAGATCTTGGGTCTACGTGGTCATGTCCTACAATCATAGCACACACTGACAGTAAGCATAGCACACACAGTACCAGGCGATCTATGAAAGGAGGAGCTGATACGTCTCTATCGTATCTATAATTTTTATTGTTTCATGCCAATATTCTACAACTTTCACATACTTTTGGCAACAATTTATATGATTTTCTTGGACTAACATATTGACTCAGTGCCCAGTGCAGTTCCTGTTTGTTGCATGTTTTTGTTTTGCAGAAAATTCATATCAAAGAAAATCCAAACATGATAAAAATTTACGGAGATTTATTTTGGAATATATGTGATTTTCGGGAAAAAGAATCAACGCGAGACGATGCTCGAGGGGCCCACAAGCTCAAGGGGCGCGCCCCCTACCCTAGGCGCGCCTAGAGGGCTTGTGGTGCCCCTATAAGTCGGTTGGAGGTGTCCTTTGGCCGCCAGAAAGCTAATATCCGGATAAAAATCCCCTGAAAATTTTAGTCCAATCGGAGTTACGGATCTTCGGGAATTTAAGAAACAGTTTTCGGCCAGAAAACAAGAAAGAGAAACAGAAGAGAACAAAGAGAGAGATCCAATCTCGGAGGGGCTCCTGCCCTCTGGGAGTCATGGCAGCCATGGACCAGAGGGGAAACTCTCCTCACATCTAGGGGGGAGGCCAAGGAAGAAGAAAAAGGAGGGGGGCTCTCTCACCCTCTCTCCTGGTGGCGTTAGAACGGCGCCGGGGCAACCATCGTGACAACGATATACACCAACAACTTTGTCCCCGTCACCACCAACTCTCTCCTCCTCTATGCAGTGGTGTAAAACCTCTTCTCCTCGCTGTAATATCTACTTAAACACGGTGCTTAATGATATATATTATTATCCACTGATGTGTGGCAATCCTATGATGTCTGAGTAGATTCTTTTTGTCCTACGCATTAATTCTGGTATGGTGTGATTGATATGAGTTGTATGTTGATATGGTGCTGTCCTATGGTGCCCTCCGTGTTGCGCAAGCGTGTGGGTTTACCGCTCTAGGGTTTTGCAATACGTTCATAATTCTCTTATAGTGGGTAGCGAGAGTGGCAGAAGCTTATACCCGAGTAAGGGGGTTGTTGCGTATGGGAGTAAAGAGGACTTGTTACTTAATGCTATGGTTGGGTTTTACCTTAATTATCTTTAGTAGTTGTAGATGCTTGTTAGAATTCCAATCGTAAGTGCATACGATCCAAGTACGAAAAGTATGTTAGCATATGCCTCTCCCTCGTGGCATATGATAAGTATCTATCGTGTTATATTCAATTGCCTATGGACAATCTTTCTCTTTGTGTTACAAAAAGCTCTCTACTAAACAATGATGTGTCTCCAACGTATATATAATTTATGAAGTATTCATGCCATGTTTACAACAATTTTATATGGTTTTGGTATGATTTGAATGGAACTAACCCGGACTGACGTTGTTTTTAGCAGAACTACCGTTGTGTTGTTTTTGTGCAGAAATATAAGTTCTCCAAATGTAACAAAACTTTTTGACAATTTTTCTGGAACAAAAGAGGCACTAGAAGCTTAGTGGGAGGACCAGAAGGTGAAGGAGCTGGCCACTACCCACCAGGGCGCGCCAGGGGCCTTGGTCGTGGGCTTGTGGTAGTGGGCACCTTGTGGCCCATCTTAGCGTGAGACCGATGCCAAAAAATCCTTTAAATAGAGAAACTACCATAAATAACCTTAGAACTTCGACTCCGCCACCGCATGCCTCTGTACCTTCGAAGTACCACCAGGAGCCCTGTTCCGGCAGCCTGCCGGAGGGAGAAATCATCACCGGAGGCTATCTTCATCATCCCGACGACCACCATGATGCGGAGGGAGTAGTTCACCCTCGAGGCTAGGGGTTTGTACAAGTAGCTATGTGTTTGATCTCCCTCTCTCGTGTTCTTGATTTGGCACGATCTTGATGTACCACAAGCTTTGTTAATATAGTTGGATCAGATGGTGTTTTCCCCTCTCTATCTTGTTGTGATGAATTGAGTTTTTACCTTTGAGGTTTCACTATTATCGGATCGAATACTTTTATGGATTTGAGAACACTTGATGTATGTCTTGTATATGGATACCCGTGGTGACAATGGAGTGTTCTATTGATTCACTTGATGTATGTTTTGGCACTCAACTCACGGATTCCCGAGGTGACATTGGGGTAATCTATGCATAGGGGTTGGTGCACTTTTTTGTCCTACTTTCCCCGGTAGAAATCTTGGGGCACTCTTTGAAGTTCTTTGTGTTTGATTGAATATTATGAATCTGAAGTTGTTTGATGCATGTCGAATAATCAACTCACGGATACTTGTGGTGAATTTGGAGTATCTAGGTGACATTAGATTTGGTTGATGTGTATCATATGGCGTTATTTTAGTACGAACTCTAGGGCTGCTTGTGACACTTATAGGAATAGCTCAATAGATTGATCAGAAAAGATAACTTTGAGGTGGTTTCGTACCCTACAAACAATTTCATCTTATGTTCTCTGCTAGATAAAAACTTTTGAGTGATTCTTTATCACACGTAGAGGGATTGTTATATGATTCAATTATGTTAGCATTGTTAAGAGATTGCACTAGTGAAACTATGAACCCTAGACCTTGTTTTCAAGCATTGCAATACCGTTTGTGCTCCATTTTATCACTTGCTACCCTGCTTTTTTATTTTATTTTTAGATTACAAAAACCTATATCTACTATCCATACTACACTTGTATCACCATCTCTTTGCCAAACTAGTGCACCTACACAATTTACCATTGTATTTGGTGTGTTGGGGACACGAGAGATTTCTTGTATTTGATTGCAGGGTTGTCTGAGAGAGACCATCTTCATCCTACGCCTCCCATGGATTGATAAACCTTAGGTCATCCACTTGAGGGAAAATTGCTACTATCCTACAAAACTCTGCGCTTGGTGGCCCAATACGAGTCTACACGAATAAGTTGTGTAGTAGACATCAAGTTCTTTTCTGGCGCTGTTGCCGGGAGGTGAGTGCTTGAAGGTATATCTTTAGATCTTGCAATTGAATCTTTTAGTTTCTTGTTTTATCACTAGTTTGGTTCATAAAAGAATACTACAAAAAAATGGAATTGAGGTTGCCTCATATTATTCATCTTTATAATGTCTTTCATGAAAATGATGGAAAGGTAAATTGTGCCAAAGTATTAGAAAAAGAATTCAATAAAATGTTTAGCATAAAATCCTTGAATGACGAGCATGATTGCAATGTTGTTAGTGTGAATTCTTTGGATAGCCATGATGCTAATGATATGCAAGGTCATAAGCTTGGGGATGCTATATTTGATGAAGACGATATTTTTAGTCCCCCAAGTTTTGATGAGCAAATTTATTATGATAATAACATGCCTCCTATTTATGATGATTATGTTGATGAAAGTGGGTTTGGTAGAGTCTCAACTCTAGGTAATGATCCCACTATTTTGGAGGGTGTTGAATCTCTTTACAATATTGATAAAGGTGGATTTGGAGAGGTCATGACTTCATTTAGTAATGAATCCACTACTTTGGAAGAGTTTTCAATTGATTATGAAAACAAAGTTGCTATCTATGATGATTATTGTGATGATATGTATGCTATAAAGAATAATGATAACCATGAAACTTGTCACCATGATTCTAATTTTCAATTGGGCTATGCCAATCAAGTATCTCAATATAGTTATTTTGTTGAGTTTGCTCCCACTATTATCCATGAGAATAAATTTGCTTATGTGGGGAGTAACAAACATTGTGTGCATGTGGATCATGAAAAGAATGCTTTATGTGATAGTTATATTGTTGAATTTATTTATGATGCTACTGAAATTTACTGTGAGAGGGGAACATATGCTTGCAGGCATTGCAGTAATATCAAGTTTCCTCTCTATGTGTTGAAAATCTTGAAGTCATGCTTGTTTTGCCTTCCTATGCTAGTTGATTCTTACTCCCATAAGTTGTTTGCTCAGCAAATACCTATGCATAGGAAGTGGGTTAGGATTAAATATGCTAGTCATATGCTTCATGATGCTCCTGTTATGTTTGAATTCTTCCCTTTTATGTGAGCATCATTGAAATCATCATGCCTAGCTAAAAAGGCATTAAAGAAAAGCACTTGTTGGGAGACAACCCAATACTATTACCTAATATTTTTGTATGTTCACATGATTAAGCTACTATAGTAATCATGTTTTATAGATTTTGTTTCAATAAAGCACCAAGTAAAGCCTTTGGGATAGTGTGGATGATAGTTGACTTGATTCTATGCAAAAATAGAAACTTTTCCGCCTTGTTTTGGAATTACCATAATTCACTGGGATGCGATAAAATTCAGAATATTTTACACACTTTTTTGAGCAAACACAGTGGGGAAGACCCTGACTGTAACTCTGATTTCAATAAAAGTGTCAAGTATAGCCTCTACCATACTTATTTTGCAAGTCTATATGTTGTTGTTTCAAAACATAAAGTTTTCTATTATTGTCTGAGTTTCTCAGAAAAGTCAGAACGCGATAAAATCTTGAAATATAACAAAATAAGCTATGGTAAATTTTCTACAGTTTGGTAAATTTTCAGAATTTTTGGAGTTAAAGAAGTATGAATCTTCTTGCATCCTTTACAGTGTGTCCTATTTTGACAAATTGCTGTTATGTTTGCTTGTTTAATGATTCTATTTGAGGATACGAGTATTAAATATGCAGAGTCATTTAGTATGCAATGTTAAATAATAATTTTAGTGATTTGCTACAGTAGAGAATGGTAAGATTTTTGCATTGATTTATACTAACTTATCTCATGAGTTTTTGTTGAGTTTTGTGTGGATGATGTTTTTAAGATTTAGGGAAACCGTGATATGAGAGGAATTAAGGAGACAAAAAAGCTCAATCTTAGGGATGCCCAAGGAATCCCAAGATAATATTCCAAGAAGTCTCAAGCATCTAAGCTTGGGGATGCCCCGGTAGGCATCCCATCTTTCTTCATCAACAATTATCGTTAGTATCAGTTGAGCCTAAGTTTTTGCGTCTTCGCATGAGATGTGCTATTCTTGAAATGTTATTTTATTTTGTTTTCTTTGCTATTTGAATAAAATACTTAAGATCTGATTTTTTTAAGGAGAGAAAGAGAGAGTCCTCACATAGCTACCTATTTACTGAACTACTCATTTGATCTTCACTAATATCTTTTTGAAGTAGTTTGTCGGACACTCTCATGCTTCACTCATATTATTAATAGTGATGACAATTTGCACAAGCTATGAAATTGGTCCTAATATGATTAATATCCAAGAAGGATATATTAAAAAAAATTCATGTAGATCATTGGATATGATAAGTTTGATTCCTTGCAATAGTTTTGCGATATGGAGATGATAATATGTGAGTCATGTTAGTGAGTAATTGCGCTTTAGTAAGAATACTGGTGTTAAGGTTTGTGATTCCCTATGCAAGCACATAAAGTCAATAGTTATGCAACGAAATTACATCCCACCTGTGGTGCATTATTCAGTGTTAGTTATGTTCAATGCATGTTTATGACCGTTTTAGTTTTTTGGTTGGTCGCTTCTCAATCTATTTGCTAGCCTTCATTTGTACTAAACGAGAATGCTGCTTGTGCATGCAATTCCTTAAACCCAAAGTTGTGCCAAATGAGTCCACCATACGTACCTATATGCGGTATTTACATGTCGTTCCAAGTAAATTTGCATGAGCCAACTCTAATCATTCAAAATAATTTTCCATTTTGTGTGGCCGTACCGCTCATGAAGCGGCAGGGGTTGGTCAATGTTTTCCGTTCTAGGTGGGTTATTTTCATGATGAGTGTTTATTCATTTGTCATTGCACGAGAGTGTGGCAGGTAAATGGGATGCCCAGTCCCGAAATGAAAAAAATTAATATGATGATAATGATAAATTCCTTGGAAAGTGTTGGTATGGAAGGCACCCGTGGATATGGCTAGCCATGGATTGTGAAGGAATGGTGGAAAAGAGATAAATTTATTTTCTTTTTGGTAACCGCCTATGATTTGTCTAGCATGGGAGATATTGGGAATTCTCGGTCATTTTCGTTGACAGGAAAAGCATGCCTCTCAAAATAATTGTATCTCTCAATTTAAGCCTTGAGCTCTAGCACCTCTGCAAATCTATGCTTCCCTCTGTGAAAGGCCTATCTATTTACTTTTATGAAATTTTTATTTTTATTTTTGAGTCTACATCGTCTCTTATAAAGCACCAACTAGGGAACACTATTGTCATATTTGTGCATTGGATGTAGCTAATATTTGAGTGTGTTTCATGAATGGATCAATGACTGAGCATAATGGGCTAGGGATAGCTTTTGAGGACGGCCCAGTGGAACTCTCAATGAAAGCACCAATGTCGGTGTCAAAACCGGCGGATCTCGGGTAGGGGGTCCCGAACTGTGCGTCTAAGGTCGATGGTAACATGAGACAGGGGACACGATGTTTACCCAGGTTCGGGCCCTCTCTATGGAGGTAATACCCTACTTCCTGCTTGATTGATCTTGATGAATATGAGTGTTACAAGAGTTGATCTACCACGAGATCGTAATGGCTAAAACCCTAGAAGTCTAGCCTGTATGTCTATCTGCCGATCCGAACTAAGCCCTCCGGTTTATATAGACACCGAAGGGAACTAGGGTTGTACAAAGTCGGTTACAGAGAAAGGAATCTTCATATTTGGACGCCAAGCTTGTCTTCCACGCCAAGGAGAGTCCCATCCGGACACGGGAGAGAGTCCCAACAGGCCGGACGCCCGAGGACCCCTAAGTCCAGGACTCCCTCACCCCCCTCCACACACACACCCCAAAACCTCCGCTCACACACACACACACACACACACACACAACCCTCGAAACCATTGGTAGGTCGCCGCCATCGTCGGCGCCTCCATCGTCAACCTCTGCCCGTGTACCGGGGAGCTCGAGGATCCAATGGCCAAAATGAGGTTTATCGCGGCCTTTTCGCCCGACGCCGGCGAGGTGGCCGCCAAGGTGTCCCCGTCGTCCTCCGCGGGCCCGATCCACCGTCGCCGGTCCCATGATCCGCCCGCCGCCGTGCCCCTACGCCGGTTTGAGGACTTCCCCGTCCTCCCTCGGACCCGGCAGCCGACGAAGTCCTACCTCGGGGTCCGACAGCGGCGGTGGGGGACGTGGGTCGCCGAGATCACAGATCGAGAGACCATCACCCGCTGGTGGCTCGGTAGCTTCCACACGGCCGAGCTTGCAGCCATGGAGTATGACCGCTGGCAGGTCCGCTACCACGGCGCGGCGGCTAGGCTCAATTTCCCCTTCGGCACACGTCCGGTCCACCTCGTTCCGCCAGAGCCAGGGGTGGTGAGGTCGGCTATGGCGCGGGAGGACCGCGAGGTGTGGGAGCGCCTCGAGGCCAAGGCCGCCGACGAGGCCTACATGCAAGAGCTCCGCCGGCAGCACCCGGAGCTTGTGGAGACGGAGCGGGTGATCTTTGCTGGCGTGGAGGGCGGCGAGGTTATCGCACTCTCCTCCGATGATGAGGTCAAAGGAGGCGAGGACGGCGGTGCCGAGGGCGGCGAGGTTATCGTGCTCTGCTCTGATGACGAAGTCGATGGCGACGGTGACGGCGGCGCGGAGGGCATCGAGGTGGGCCCCGAGGACGAGGAGATCGACGTCTACGAGTGGAGGAGTGCCTTCGCCAACGACCCCGACGACAGTACTGGCCCGGACCCGGCTCGCGACACACCGTACATGACGAGGAAGGATTGGCTCGACCTCTACTTCGACTGAAAGTAGTTTAGCTTAGTTTAAATTTATGTTTTATGTTCGGTTATGCAAAACTATCTATGTTTATGTTTGAATGCATGCTACTTTCGGTTAAACCTGCTTTGAACTTGATCAAATTGAAGTTTACAACCTTAAGTTTAGGGGATCGACTAGAAAAGGCAAAAAATTGCTGGAGTATATATATATATATCCACTAAGGGTTTTAGTCCTTTAACTTTTTAAGGATCGCCTAGAGATGTCCTTATGACTTGTTTATTTCAGTTCTTCACAATGTGATGGTCTATATGTGCAACTATTTGCCGTGCAGTTCAATTTCATCAATAACAGTTTCAACAATACCACTATGAATTACGATATTTGGTTGCTGTTAAGGATATTGCAGTTAACATGCCTTTTCATTTTTCAATTGTTGTTTAGCAACATGCATTGTACTGAATGACTAAATATGCAATCCCAGGCTACATAGCAACAAGGAAGAGTGTTACCTTAATGTTCTGATGATGTCTAGATATACATGTAATAAAATCTTATATAATGGGATGGATGGAGTGTTGCACTACATCATTTCTCAATTGTTGTTTAGCTTCTAATATTAACTTGGTGCTTTTAGGTACATATATCATTGCCAAAGATCCACACTTCGACCCTTTCTGCGTATGGGGCAATGAGATATTCATGAACCAGCATCAAGTGAGGAAACTGATAAAGATTGTTATTAAAATGGGTCAAAAGATGTCAATCGAACTATTTGTTTACACTTTATGCAAGACAACAGTGAACTGCAGGATGGTAAGTAAGAACCCTGTAGCCTTCTTTTTACTGCCCGTAATGAGTTGTGTTAGATGACAATATCTTAATCTTTTTTCTTTTGAAGTGGATCCTGAAGCAGTTTCCTCAAGATTACCTCTCAAACTACATGATTGGTGGCCGGCCATCACAAGGGGTTGGACTAGAGTCCTGCATGTCTTCTGCATCCAGGAGAGCACAATAGGGCCATTCCACTTCACCTTGTTTAGCAACTGGAATGTCTGTCGCCTCTTTCTTTACCATCTGTAATAGTACAAGTATAGAACCCTGGTACATCATTCTTTATTTGGTGCTTATGTATTTCTTAAACATATGTACCTGTGAATCGAATAATGCATTGGTTGTTTGAACCTGATGGATATGAATAAAGCTATAGCCTACTTTCAAGTTTAAATTAGGTACAATTTTAAATAGCAGCAATTAAATTAGGGCGAAATTACATTGTGCAGGTCATTATGGCACACACGGTTGCTAAAACACAAACGTTTGTGTTATACACCATAATCCGAGATGGTTCACAGAGAGGAAACGTGTGCAAGCATGCACATAGTTGCCATTTGCAAAGCGTGTGTGATGTCAGACACTATCACATACGATGCGGGAAAACTAAATGTGTGTGATTGTCTACCCATCGTACACGGTTTATAATCATGAACTGTTTGTGATGTGCCAGGCATCGTAAAACTCCCGTGCCTAGAATCTGCCTGGAAAACTCCCGTGCCTGGAATCTGCCTGGTTTTAGGCAGAACCACAAAACTCCGACCGCGATGGCAATGCGAGCACAAACGAGTAGCAAGGATGAAGCGTTTGGGATATTCGAGATATCGGAAATGGTTATAAAGGGACAACTATATGCATCAAGGCTCCCTATCCCCGACGGTTTCTAGGTCGTGTGGGAAGGACCCCCCTATCGCCCACACTCACTTGGCGGCGGTTCCAAATGCCGTCGCGGAAAGGGGTAAAAAACCGTTTGTTTAGGACCGACGTGCACCAGTGTATGATGAATATCATCCAACACAGATATCCATCCACTACTAGGAAATACCTTATAGGTGGAGGACTAACATTAGCGTGGGTTAGTAAACGGCGCTAGTACTAATTTGCAACAGTGTCGGGTAGCAATACGTGCTACAGGTAAAACAATAGCAGTAGTGCGGGCTCGACAACAAGCGCAGCCAATAGGTGGTCCCCATTGTGCCCACCAGGGCTGCCTATAGTAGGAGCACAGCCCATGAAACCCCCGCTACTACAAAATAGATAGCAGTAGCGCGTGGGCCCAGCATAGTGTTGAAACTATGGTTGCACTCTTCTAGCTGGTGGGCACCATCTTGCAGCAGCGCTGGGCATGCAACCCACGCTACTTCTAATGGGCTTAGAAGTAACGCGGGTCCTAGCCCCGTGCTACTACTAAGTCAACCTTATCCCTCTCGTGCGCCCGTTGACTTTCTCACTCCCTCACTCACTCCCTCTACCTCTTCCTCCTCCCGCCGTCGCCGTCACATTGCCGCCGCCGTCCTCCCTGCTCCTTCCATGGTAAGCCATCGCCCTCCTCCTTCGGGCATCCCTCCTCTCCCTCCTCTGGCCTCCATCCTCCCTCCTCCTCCTCCTCTCTCCTTTCTCCTAGCTCTTCCCTCCTGCTACCTCCCTCCTCATCCAGCCGCGCTCCTCCTATCTCCTCTCTCTCCTCCCTCCTCCTGTCGCCATCCTCCCTCCTCCTCCTCCCTCCTCCTCCTCCATCCTCCTCCTCTCTCCTCCCTCCTACTCATCCTCACTATATGCAATAGAAATGTATTGGAATGCGATATGAGAAATTTAGATATATGCATCATAGTAAATTTAGGTACAAAATTCTTTAGTAATAGAAATTTTTAGTAAAAAAATTTAGTAATATAAATTTGTAGGTATACAAATGTATTGGAATGTTATATGATAAAATTTTAGGTATAGAAATGTATTGGAATGTGATATGAGAAGTTTTTAGGTATAGAAAAGTATTGGAATGCTCTATGAGAAATTTTTAGGTATCAAATTTAGTAATAGAAACTTTAAGTAAAAAAAAACTAGTAATAGAAAATATTCAATATAGAGATGTATTGGAATGCTAGATGAGAATTTTTTAGTAAAAATATTTAGGTATGGAACGTTTAAGTAAAATATAGAAATTTATTGGACACTTTAATTATTTTGATGTTATTATCATTTGGTCATCACAGAATGTTATATGAGATTTGATGATCCAAAATTTTCACTCGGTGGAATATGTAGGCTTTGTAGTGATCGTCGTCGGAGCTTCCTCTACTTCTTCTACAGCCGAGTCGGCGAGCTAAAAGTCCACCTCCTCCTTCTCTTCTCCATGAACATGTGTATGATGATATTTGAACATGTATTGGTTGTCTCTTTGGACATATGGACAATGTTGGCAGGGAACACCGCTGAGTGTTTTACCAAAATGTTGATTCGTTTTCGTTCCAGCAAATTTCAAGCGCTCGATAAGTCCTATTTTAGCATAGGTCATACCGGAATTTTCCATGGATTTAGACATGACTTGTGCTATAAAGTAGGAAATATCAAGTGCTGGTGATTTGGCAGAATAGGAATTAAATGACATTCCAGTAGACCATAGGACATTTTTTATTTCATTACTCGATATATGTAACAGGTTGACTGTCATTCTATCGGGGCTCCTTCTGTAACTTATAGTCTATTGTTGAAGGACGGATGCCGACTGTGGTCATGGGGGCCATTTCCTCTCCTTCTTCTTGTGTTATAGCTTGGTAATGCATGAGAGAAGGAGGAGAAGCGACCATCACTGACGGTCGAAATATCTATGAGGGAGTGTCCACCATATACTGTCGAAATATCAGAGAGGAAGAATCCCGACTGTTGTCGTGGGGGTCCATTCTCCTTCATTCACATGTGCTAGACATTTTGGGGTAATGCACTCGAGAACGAAGGGAGGAGCGACCATCACCGATGGTCGAATATATCGGAGAGAGAGTGCGCACCATATACACCACGTGAGATAAGAGTTTTCAAGGAAGACTCGACATGCCAAAAGTCAACCCATCTGTGTGTTGAGTTCCTGGTAATTGTCGTCAATTTATAATCTTTGAATTATGAACACAGGAAATGTCTCATGATGATAGGATCGCAGAGTGCGATTACTGCGGTGACAACCAGGGTATGTGCGATAGGCCTCACCTGGAAAATGGTATGTTCTTCACCATCGAGTTGGATGAGACCTTCGATGTTTCTACGGTACGTAACGACGACAAGTGTTTTTTCGTAGTTATTCATGACTTGTGCTTCTTTGCTTCATCGTATAATTTCTATTATTAAAAATTTGACTAGTGCATCCCCAGCCATGCAAGATGGTATGTCTTGGAGAAGCTCGGTTTCCAAGATAGTGAGAATATGGAGATGAGGAAAGCTCACCTTAGGACTCAACATGGTTACACTTTTCGGGTTAAGCTCTGCAGTGCAGTTAATCTATCACATTTTGGTTGCTCAAACTGGAGAGCTCTATGCAAGGCCTATGGATTTCAGGAGAATACGGAAATATACTTCGATATTCGTCCTGAAGATGATATTGAATATTATATCGCATTTGGGTGGATGTGGATATGCTTCCAGATCTACCACTATGTGAGTTTGTCAAATAAATTTGTTAAGTAATGTATATTGTTTATTAAAAATAGTTGATAGCTTATTTCCATTGACAGCTTATTTCCATTCTTCAAGAAATGTATGGAAGGTAGTAGACAAAACATACTACAGTTATGGTTCTGAACTAACTTGCGAGGAGAAAAACCATGTTGTCTCATTTATTAATGGTGTTGAGACTTTCAAGAACAATTATGAAATTAACCCAATTTATGCTCAATACGTGCCAGTGGTCCACGTGTTGAACTACGATAACATCCATGAAAATAGCATGGCAAGATTTTTTTACTATTATGTCAATAGTGCTTCTTTTGCATACATTCTTCTTAGGCTAAACTACATTGCTAACTATGTTATTATTATGTTCTTCAACAGAAGCTCCCGAATGATTTTGTGCCTCATATGATGTATATGGAAGGTGACATGGATATTATTTGCTTATGACCAAGTCTGCCATCGGTTCACCATAGTGCATACTCGATTTCTGGAAGAGATGAAGACCTCACAATCAAAGGATAGAGAAAAGTTATGAATGATCGCAGGGAAGTAGTTGGAGGCAACATGGTGCGCAACCCACAAATTGGAGACAGGTGGCTCTCTATTCTCCAAAATGGAAATTCAGGGGGTTCCTATTTTATGCTATTTGACCTTGGAGAGAGTAGCAGGTCCTAGCTAGTACTCATCATCTGCTAAGAACAATTAGCTAGTTTTGGTTATGACTATGATGCTGATGAGGAGTTGTTATTATGATGATGATGATGAGTTATGTGCTATAATATGCTAGGATGATGAGTTGTTATTTGACTATGATGATGCTGATGAGTTGTTATTATAATGATGATGAGTTGTTATAATAATCATGATGAGTTATTATATCATTGGGTGGAAGAAAAATGGATTAAATTCAAGTCTATGGATCCAAAGTGACCAAGTTGGGATGAGTAGGACGATCGTCCTCCTAAGCAACCAAGTTTGGATTAGTAGGACAATCATTCAACTAATCCAAACTTGGTCACTTTTTTGGTCCATCCACTTGAATCTAATCCGCGTTTCATTCAACCACTGATATAATAACTCATCATGATCATAATGCTATAACAATCTCTTAATTGCAACTATATCAAAACTTGTATAATTGTGTATAAATACAGTATAAAACAAAAGAAATGAAATACAGATGAATAATACTAGCACAGGGTAAAGGCACACGCTATTAGTACTTAGCAGTAGCTCCAGTCTAAGCCCACGCTACTAATAACTGACTTAGCAGTAGCGCCGGTCTGACCCCCGCTACTGCTAAGTCAGTTATCATTGGGCGAATGAAACGCGGATTAGTTGTAGCGGCCCCAAACTACTAGACAAAAACCCCACGCTACAACTAGGGTTTTCCCTAGTAGTGATCACTAATCCAATGCCTATGCTTTTCGCATATTGATCTTTGCTAAGTAACTTTCGTTGTTGATGCGGTTACAATCACTACAAAAATGCTACTTCTATTGTTACCATTACTATTGCTACTACTATTATTGCTACCAAAACTATCATACTACTATCCTACTAAACACTTTGTTGCAGATATTTAGTTCTCCAGGTGCGGTTGACTAGACAACTCAACTGCTAATACTTGCAAATATTCTTTGGCTACCCTTGTGTCGAATCAATAAATTTGGGTGAAATACTATCCTCAAAGACTGTCACGATACCCTATACTTGTGGGTTATCAAGACCTTTTTCTGCCGCCATTCTCGGGGAAAATAGCTATAGTAGTTGAGTCACTTGGGAATTATATAAGTTTACTCGTGGGTGATGAGGTCAAAGTTACACAGAAGGGTAATGATGGACACTCGAGTGTGGTAATTAATTATGTGCTCTACAAGGCACAAAGTAGAAGAAGCCAATTATGTGCAATAATGTCGAAGGTCATAGTCGAGTGAGATAAACAGATCGTTTGCGATGAGATCATCAAGGGAAACACATTTGAGAATGGTTAATAAAATCTAAGTCCATTGCATATTAAGGTCAAAATAGTACTACCAATATACGAGTCTCATACGATGCCATTTCAACTAGTGTACCACAAACGCCCAAAATATTACAAGGTTCAAATTCCAGAGTTATATGGCTCAAATTTGAAGATTACAAGGTTCAAACTGATATTAGAAATGAAATTTAGCTCATTCAGCTGCAAACGCCCGCGCTGATCAGCTGAACATGGATATAAGAGAGGTTCAAACTAACATTACACTACAAAAAAATACACTTCCGTGATGATATGTGTTTGTCACAGTAGGTCACGTTTTCTGTCATGCATGTACATCCATGATGATTTTATGACAGAATCAAGATAGTCATACCTGTGCTGTCGTAGAAGTGTTCCATAACATTACCAAAATTATCATCATGGAAGTGTCCACTTCCATCACGATAAATCGCGCGTCATGGAAGTGCTTTCGTCAAGGGTGACCAACACGTGGCATCCACCATAACGGGTCGCCGTTAAGCTATCGGGTTCCGGTTTGGATCCGATAACCCGTTAACAGCCCAGACCAATGGGGATTTTCCACGTGTAAAATTCTCATTCGCCGGATAATGCACGTGTCAGCTAAACGTTGGGACAAGTGTCATTCCTACAATGGACGGAGGACGCCTATGATATGTCGACACGTGGCACAGCCCAACAGTGGCCCATTTTAGGTAAAAAGGCCGGCCCAACTAAAGGCCCACCATGTTTTTTAGACACTCGTGGGCTGGCCCGTTAACAGCCTTCCATGTTTTGGGTTAAATTGAGGCCCATACCAGATCAGGCCCTTTCACAGCCTGCCATGTTTTGGGCCAAATTACGGCCCATATCCATTCAGGCCCATTACCAGGCCACTATTCTTTTGGGCCCATTCTAAGACAGGTTTGTATTTCAGCCTGTTAAATGCCCGTTTACCAATTCGGCCCGATAATAGTTTTGGCCTGTTAGCGGCCCCTGGTGCATCTGGGACGTTGTCGGCCCGGTTTAACTTTAGGCCATTTAATGGCCCATGCAGAAACTGGACTATTTATTGTCCGAAGTAACTTTAGGCCTCTTAACGGCCCGTAGTCTTCGTGGATAAATTTCAGCCCAACTGGCCTATCGGCCTATTAATGGCCCGTGTAACAGTTGGGCCTAATTACAGCCCGCGTTGAATCTGGCCTGCTTATAGCCCATCTGATAATGGCCCGTGACACTTTTGGGCCTATGGCCCGTGTGGACACCGGCCTGCTTAAAGCCCATAATTTTATTGGGCCAAACAGGCCCGAGATATATTTTGGCCTGTTAACTGCTCGTCCTATTTGCGCAAAACATGGGCCTTAGGCAGTTTCGGCCTCTATTGGCCTGTGAATTTTGTGGCTCACCGCTAGCCCAATCTAGGTTTTAGCCTGTTAAAAGCCCATGGTATTCTCTGGCCCAGCTGGCCAGAACTTTACTCGGCCTGTTAAAGGCGGGAAAC
This sequence comes from Thinopyrum obtusiflorum, assembly GCA_036873465.1. NCBI lineage: Eukaryota > Viridiplantae > Streptophyta > Magnoliopsida > Poales > Poaceae > Thinopyrum > Thinopyrum obtusiflorum. Next base: position 11,402 of record JAAAWM010010889.1, on the reverse strand, counting down.
CACTATAGTTTTAGACTGTCTAATGGCCCAAGATGATTATAGGCCCACGTTTTGGTCCATATGAGTAACGGGCCGGCCTAAAGACCGACAACACTGAGATCCACTGAACCTTCCGGCCTAAATTACAGCATACCGACCAAAGAATAAACCTAGACTATACAATAAAGAAATTACGGCATATTACATCCACTGGGAATCAAAGTTCGCTATCGGTGATAATAAAGCGCAACGTGACCGCGGATTACATACACTGGGCATGAAAGGTCGCCACCAGTAAATATAAACGCGCTGACAAAAGAATATACCAAACTGAGAGCACTTCAGAAGGCACTAGGCCTGGCCAGGACGGGCCCCGCAAGCAGCCGAACAAGCTGATGAGACCTTTGTTGTGTCAACCATAGATGCTCCATCCCTAGCTGTATGTCACCATAGTGCGCAAGGCAGTCCTCTGACATCTTCATTGCATCTTTCACTTCAAGTCGGAGCTGAGCTGAAGCAAGCCTTTCCGCTTTAAGTTGAGACTGAAGAAGTCGAATTAATTGAGGCAGCGACTGCACAGAGGTTGTCTCACACCTGCTGGTGAGTAGCTTCAACTCACTGTCTTCATCAAGACAGGACCTTGGGGTCATCTCGCTCTCCTCAAGATGGTTTTGCTCACTATCTTCCCTAAAGTTCTGCCTGGCATAAGAGATATGACTCTGAAAGAGAAACAAGGAGACACGTAACAGGGTTCACAATTACATAAGCAAATAAATGGATCTGTTCTGCATAAGGAACATGTTTTTACAACTACAATTTAAAACTGGTAGTTGTTGCAAACATCCAATCAGATGTAAACAGCAAAGTAAACAGCAGTCACTACTAGGGAAAACCTTACACACAGAAACTTACCAGTAGCGCGGGTCAAAAAGAAGTGCTACTACTACTTACCACTAGTGCGGGGCAAACAAATGCGCTGCAGCTAAGTTAATAGTTGTAGCGCGTCTCAGGGAAGAAGCGCTACAACTACAACTCCCCTACTATTCTTGCCAGGCTACCAATAGTAGTAGCGAGCTTACGCAAAGCACGCTGCCGCTAAGATTGTTGTAGCAGCGTGTTTTACGCAGAAATCGCTACTGCTAATGAAAGGAAAATAAAATGAAAAACATATAGAAAAGTAAATGAAAATGAAAGAAATAGAAAAAGGGGAAGGAAAAAAAAGAAAATGTGAAGGAAAATAAATGAAAAAGAAAAATAAAGGAGAAAGGCGTAGCAACAGCGTGCTTTCAGGACAGGCGATATAGCTATCTTAGCAGTAGCGCATTTTGTCAGCCAACGCTATAGCTAAGTTAGCTATAGCTAATGTAGCAGTAGCGCTTTTCCTGGCCCGCGCTACTGCTAGTTTTGACTTAATAGCGCGGCACTTCCCCCAAATCCAACTCGTCTACTGTCACCGCCGTCATCGCCCTACATTGCCGTCGGCCGCCACGCGCTCTCCTGTCGCCCTCCGCACGCCCTCGACGCCGCCCCCGACCCCGACCTCGACGCCGCCCTACATCGCCGCCCTCCGCCTCGCGCCCGAGCCCTGACCCCGACCTCGATGCCGCGTGCCCCTCCCTCGGTCGCTCCCTAACTCCGCCGGCGCCTGAGGTGAGCACGCCTACACCTCCTCCTCCCCTACCTCTGCCAAGCTAGGGTTCCTAGGGTTCATCAAATTTTAGAGTTCATCTAATTATTTAGGGTTCATCAAATTAGATGCTAATTAGGGCAGTAGTTGTAGATGCTTAATTATAAACTAGATTTTAATTAGGGTAGTAGTTGTAGATGCTTAATTAGTTTTTAGGACAAATTCCTAGGGTTCATCAATGGGTGCTTAAGTAATTGTAGATGCTTAAGTACCTAGGTAGGGTTCATCTAATTAGTTAGTACTTGTAGATGCTTAAGAACTAGGGCAGTAGGGTTTAACTAGATGTTAATTAGGGCAGTAGTGTTTAGTTTAGAGAAAAAATTCAATATAGTTTTTTTACTGTTTTTTTAGTAAGTGTTTAATAGAATTAGTAAGAAAATTAATAGAACTAGTTGAACTAGTTTATTTTTAGTAAGAACTAATTGAATTAATAGAACTAGTTTATTTTTAGTAAGAAAATTAACAGAACTAGTTCAACTAGTTTATTTTTAGTAAGAACTAGTTTATTTTTATTTATAGTAAGTGTTTAGTTGAATTAATAGAACTAGTTTATTTTTAGTAAGAAAAATTAGGTATATGAGATTTGATGATCTAATTAAAATTTTACTATAGAACTAGTTTATTTTTAGTAAGAAAATTAATAGAACTAGTTTATATTTAGGTGTATTTAACAGTATTCTAGGTTGATTCGTTTTGAAGTGGACATGTCATATTTTGAACATGTCACATTTGATGTTATTTTTTTAGTTAAAGCAATTATTCCCGCATCGACGTCGACGATGCCTATCCCGCATCCTCGTCGTCGACTCAGCAGGGGACACCTGCTTGATCAGAGGGGCCATGTCTGGGACTAGGCTCCGCCGGGCTGGTACTGGGAGGTGCTATGTAACACCCACGATGCGGCTATATCTCCCACGTGTCGAGGCACGACTTGGAGGCATAACCGCATGATGGTTTTGTCGCAAGAAGGGTCATCTTCACACAATCCCATGTAATGAACAAGAATGGGATAAAGAGTTGGCTTAAATCGCCACTTCACAAAATAGTCCGACTACGGACAAATAGAAGACAACCCCAAATGCTAGATCCCCGATCGTCCCAACTGGGCTCCACTACTGATCATCAGGAAACGAAACATAGTAACGACCAAGGTCCTCGTCGAACTCCCACTTGAGTTCGGTAGCATCACCTGCACTGATATCATCGGGACCTGCAACTGTTGTTGTAGTAATCTGTGAGCCACGAGGACTCAGTAATCCCATTACCATGGGTATCAAGACTAGCAAAGCTTAATGGGTAAGGAAGGGGTAAAGTGGTGAGGTTGCAGCAGCGACTAAGCATGTATGGTGGCTAACTTACGAATACAAGAGTAAGATGAGAAACTATGCAAACGGTCACAAACTAGAAATGACCAAGAAGTGATCCTGAAACTACTTACGTTCAAACATAACCCAACCGTGTTCTCCTCTCGAACTTCCCCGAAAAGAGACAATCACGGTTACGCAACACGGTTGGTGTATTTTAATTAAGTCAAGTGTCAAGTTCTCTACAACCGGACATTAACAAATTCTCATCTGCCACATAACCGCGGGCATGGCTTTCGAAAGTTTAAACCCTGCAGGGGTGTCCCAACTTAGCCCATGACAAGCTCACGATCCGCGGAGACAATCCTCCATCGCGGGACATCCGATCAGACTCGGGGTCCCGCCCCCCCCCCCCCCCCCCCCCCCCCCCCCCCCCCCCCCCCCCCCCCCCCCCCCCCCCCCCCCCCCCCCCCCCCCCCCCCCCCCCCCCCCCCCCCCCCCCCCCCCCCCCCCCCCCCCCCCCCCCCCCCCCCCCCCCCCCCCCCCCCCCCCCCCCCCCCCCCCCCCCCCCCCCCCCCCCCCCCCCCCCCCCCCCCCCCCCCCCCCCCCCCCCCCCCCCCCCCCCCCCCCCCCCCCCCCCCCCCCCCCCCCCCCCCCCCCCCCCCCCCCCCCCCCCCCCCCCCCCCCCCCCCCCCCCCCCCCCCCCCCCCCCCCCCCCCCCCCCCCCCCCCCCCCCCCCCCCCCCCCCCCCCCCCCCCCCCCCCCCCCCCCCCCCCCCCCCCCCCCCCCCCCCCCCCCCCCCCCCCCCCCCCCCCCCCCCCCCCCCCCCCCCCCCCCCCCCCCCCCCCCCCCCCCCCCCCCCCCCCCCCCCCCCCCCCCCCCCCCCCCCCCCCCCCCCCCCCCCCCCCCCCCCCCCCCCCCCCCCCCCCATAAGGCCGAGCCTTCCACCCTTTACCAAGTGTATAGATGCATTAATTAAATAAGAGATATTGTGATATCCCATGATATCCATGTCCCAACATGGAACAACCTGCAACTGTACCTGCAACTAGCAACGCTATAAGAGGGGCTGAGCAAAGCGGTAACATAGCCAAACAACGGTTTGCTAGGAAGGGTGAAAAAGGTTAGAGGCTATCATGGCAATTTGGGAGGCTTGATAACAAGCGATAGGTAGCGCGACATAGCGATAGCATCGAGACAAACTAGCATAGCAATGATAATAGTGAGATCCAAGGTGATGGTCATCTTGCCTGAAATCCTGCTAGAAAGAAGAATGAGTCCATGAAGAAGACAAACGGACGTAGACGAACGAATCCTCACAACTCCGGAACGAAACCGAAGCTAACGAGAGAAGCAAACCGGAAAGAAGCAAACAACATGGTAAAAAACCATCATATCAACATGGCATGATGCACAATCAAGTATGATGCATGTCCGGTTTAATGAGGCATGGCATGACAAAGTGCAACAAACAACACTACAAACTAAGTGGAGCTCAATATGCAACAAGTTTTGACGAAACACCACATTCAAGTTATTTAGTTCGCTCTTGTTTATGTACCCAACAATATTAAATGTTATTAAACATGGCAAGAGGGTGAAGCACAAATAAACTAACTATTTAGGCAAGTTTAAAAGAGGCCGGAACAATAAACAACAATTCCGGTAAATCCCCACATGTCATTTAGCAATTTAATGCAAGCAACAATTTTAAACATTTTAAATGTTGTTATCATGATGCGGATGCCATATACAAGTTTATGCATTTTTATGAAAACATTGACATGATCATGTTATGAAGCATTTGGCCAACATGGCGGAACGAATGGGGTGCCACGGCAACGACAACGGAAATGGTGCCACGGCAACATATCAGTTCCGGTAGGTCATGGAGGTACCGGTGCAAAAGGAAGTGTGGAGCAAGTCATGCAATGATGGTGGGGTGATCCCGGATACCGAGTTTCCCACGGGTCGATGGCATGGCAAACTAGGAGGAACGTGCAATGACAACTCGGACACAGTGCAACCACGGGCATCTCATGCAACACATGCATTCGTCCACGAGCGTCGTCTCGGGGTTATACCTTCGAAGCGTGCATTTTCGGAGCGGATCAAGTTCGTTGAGGGAAGTAGACGTTCTTGCAACGGTAGTGGAAGTAGTGGTACACGTTTCGTAGAGGAACTTGACGTCCACGGAGTCAACGGTAGTGGTACACACGTTATCGGGGTACTTGACGAATCCGAGTCCCTTCGGCGTAGTGGCACTCGGCGAAATCCAAGATGGTTTGATGATTCCAAGATGGTTTGACGATTCCGGACACGGCGGTAGAGGTACTTGGCGCCAATGTGGCCTCCAGGGTACTTGACGAAATCCACATTGGATGTAGTCGTTCATATTTGAAGGGGAACTTGGCACGTCCAAAATCTTCGAGGTTCGTCGTGTACTTGACATCTCGGTGTTGTAGTCGAACTTGCCGGTCTTGCTGAACTGAAGGGGCATCGAGGGACTAGCGAAGGCCCTACCTCGGGAGGTCACAGGAGGTGCGTGGAGGTAGCTCGAGCTGCTGGTCGTCGGGGCATGGCCGAGCAGCGGCTGGAAGAAGTGGCCGATGTTGGCCTTGGCATGAAGCAGGGGAGGCGGAGCTCCTGCTAGGGCGATGGCGGCGAGCAGGCAACGGAACTTGGCGTCGACGTACAGGCGCAGCTGGGAGAAGCAACGACTGGACCATGCAGCGGTGGGCGAGGGACTCCGGGACGGCGCGGAGGTCGAGGAACTTGGCCGGTGGCGCGGCTTGGAGCAGATCGGGCGCAAGGAAGGTCGGAGGCGCCCGAGGCGAACGACGGAGGGGCGCGAAGGGGCGGCGCTCGGCGCGAGGGTGCAGCAGCTGCTGCTGCTGCCGGCGGCGAGGTCGAGGCGGGTTGGTGGCGACGAGGAGAAGCAGGAGGATAGGCGGCGCGGGAGGAGTCTTGGTCGTCACCGGCGGCGAGAACGAAGCCGTGCGCGGGGCGCCACTCCTTTGCGCGCGGGGCGACGCAGAGGCACGGAGGGGGTGAGGAGATCGGGCGCGGGCGCGTGGTTTCTGGGGGTGGCAGCGCGAGGGAGAAGGTGAGGGAGAGAGACGAGGGGATCGAGCGAGCTAGGGTTATAGGGATCGCTGGGCCTTGTGGCTGGGCTGGTGGAGACCAACGGCTGGGCCTTGCATAGGTTGCAGCTAGGCTAGGCTCTCTCTCTCTCTCTCATATTCTTTAGCAGAAAAGAATTAGAGAGAAGAAAAGAAAGATAGGGTTAGGGAAATGATCTGAGCACGAGGACAATTTTCCTGGACTCAAAAAAAAAATACGAGGAATTTGACAAAAATGACCTGAGGATTTTTAGAGGAAGTAAAATCCACACGCGTTGGATTAAACTCGGCAAGTTTGAATTTTGAAACCCATTCAAATGAGCTCCAAGTGGGTTGAAACTATAGGAGGTGACCCTACACACCAGATGTGATTTATGGGCAGATTTGGAACATTTATGGAGAAGTAAAATTGCAACTCAATTTTACTAAAAGGTCAAAAAGGAAGGATAGGAAGTTGAGTCGGATAAAAGAAGAGTTGAAGAATAATGCAAATGGGTTATGGGTGATTCCAAGTTAATGGAATATTTATTATAGCCCCCTAATATATTGGGAGGATATGTTATAAAGAGAAATCACCATGCGAATTCCCTCGATTTAAATAGATCAACGATCTATGCAATTTATTTAGCAGAGTTTTTAAAAAGGTTTGTATGATGACATGATGCAATGCAAATGATGCAATGATGAATGCAACAAACCAACAACTCACACAACGAATCTTGGAATCCATGGAAAGGCATCTGGAGCGCCGGTCTTGGGGCGTCACAACTCTCCTCCACTTACAAGAGATCTCGCCCCGAGATCTAGTGATGGCACCGGAGGGAAACGGAAGAAAGAAGAGGTAAAACTAAGTTGCTTCTTGGACAAACGAGTGAAACCAATGAACCTTGAGAGGTTGAACAACTTGAAAGAAAGAATACAACGGAGACAAACAAGATTGCAAACACTCCATTAGAAAAGGGGAACAAGGAACATTGCAAAAACCTTGTAGGTTGAAAGACATGAAACAAGAGCTTAGGGGACAAGATAGATTTTAAAGCCACTCCGGTTAAATGGATAAGCAAGGAAAAGAACATGATCTTGACAAAACGAGATGATGGGTCGAAGAGAGCAATATCACAATGCCTCCGGTAGAAATGAAAGAATGCAATGAAAAGAACGGAGCCTCAAGTGAATTTGAGAGAGCATCCTTAAAAAGAAGGATAGAACGGAGTTGTTGAAAAATCAACAATGAAATGATATACTCCTCGTGGACTTATGAAAACATCTCAAAACTAGAGGTGAAATTCTGCCACTAACAAAAACAAATGATTGATTGAGATCAACGAAGAGAAGCAAAACTTCTTTCGCCGAGAGGATAGGAGAAAACTTGGATCATTGATAAGCACCACAATAGCAGCATTCCTAATGGAAGGCTTTAGGTGAAACCTATACCAAGATAACTCCAAGGAAGAAAGTGATGGGTTTAAATATCTCATTCCTGACGACTTGTCAATCATGAAACATGAAGGAAACTGTCAAAATGACATAACACCACCTCAAAAGATACGATAGAAAGAATTGCACTTCGGAATGCAAGATGAAGAATTCTTGAACTCCTCAAAACAAGACATGTGTTGAACACCATGTTTATTTTTCACTATGGCTTGGCGGATCATAACTTCGAGAGAAATCTTGAAGAACAATTGAAGAATGCAAAGAATCCTTGACGAACCACCATGTAGAGCCTCCATGAAGAACTCCTGTAATAAAAGGATGATAAAAAGAAAGAGAAGTTGAAAACACAAGGTGAAGCCTTGCGATGATTTAGATGGAGCTTCATGACGAGATAATGCAGAAAACTTGGAACTCCAAAAAAGAAAAGATGAAGCATCTCGAACCGAGAAAAATGACATGATGAACAAACTCCGGAAAGAAAAGATGAACAACTTAGAACTGAGAAATTGATAACATTACGAACTCCGGAAGAAGGAATTAATCACTTGGATGAAACAAGAACAAGAATTATGTTATGCGTATCCTTCACCAATATAAAATGATGACAAGCAATGGATTTGGCATACTACTTATTCTCGTAGAAAGGATTAAGAGAGATATAGCGTAAACTTGAGAAAGGTCTTCAACGATCCACCGGTAGGATTGAAACAACATATAAATTAATATGAGAACATAGACAGAGGAATCTTGAACAAACCGCCGTAAGAATTGAAAATGAAAGTAGCAAAGGCACAATTCACCTGGAAGAATTGGAAAACGAATGAAGATACTTGAGGGGATTTAGATACATGAGAACGAAGAGATCAAGAGCTGACTAGAGGATACTTGAACGCTGCATCGGTAAGATTTGGAGAACGATAGTTACACGCTGAGAATGAAGAATTATGACATGATGGCCTTCAGAGGAAAAAAATGGAAACAACTCATGAAATTCTTCGGATGGTAAGAAAAGAATTGTCACAATCAAAAACAATTATGAGAGGATGGCATAAAGCTAGAACCACGCATTTTTGGAAGAACGGGTAAGGATTTAAGAGGAACTCCTCTTCGGTCTTCAAAATCCGAGAATGACGACGAGAAAACACCACCATGAATTGTTGAGGCACTCCGGAATGGAGAATAGAAAGGTTGAACCAACGATGAAAAGAATTTGAAAGTGATCTCGGAGAAGGCAATTGACTGATGAAAATTCATTCTTACGTCAAACTTTGAAAAGAATTTGGGAATAGCTCCGGGAAAATTAGAAGAGTCAGGTAAGATCCTGGGAAAAAAACCTGTGCGTTAGGGCCCACTCAAAGATACATCGTTGAACGATTTACAAGAGAGATTGCACCGGTTGAATTAAATGGCTCAAAAGAGATAACAACCTTGAGATAACTTGAACGGATTAGGAATGAAAACGCGAATCTCCTGAGATATCTTCAACACTCCAGAACAAATGAATAGCGAGAGGTGAATGATTAATTGGTGCACCGGAATGAGAAAACATTTGAAACAAGGAAAATGATATGATCGACAAAGCTTGAATTGAATCCACCGGAGAAGAAAAAGAACGAAGAATAATAAACTTGAAACTGTTGAGCATCTTCATGGGAAATCACCGGATAAGAACATTGATGGAAAAGAATGGAGAGACTTCACATCCATAAGATGGATACTTGATTAAGAAATCTGAATCCTTGAAGAAAAAGGGTGGGAGGGCGGGGAAAAAAGGCATCTTGGGGCAGATGGAATGGATACCGCTGAGAAAACATAGAATTGATCTCGCGAATGGGAAAATGATAGGATTCACTTGAAGAGAAACACGCCGGTTGAAAAAGAATTGGCATGACATCCTCAGTGATCAAGAAGGATTAGTATTCACATAGAAATATGAGAACACCATTTAGAGAAGGTATGGATCAACACTTGGCATTGAAGCAACTCGAATACCACAACTCAAAACAAAACAAAGATTTGGCTTGCAGAATAAGCCGGAACAAATACATATGACAGAGATTTACCCAATCCCATATCATGCATCTGTCGGAAAGATATTATAGGAGCTACTTGAATACCCACCTATAAACTCCCGAAACTTTCTGGTTATGCAATCTGGTGTTGGGGATACAGGGGAAGCACAATATCTCACCCAAACTAACAATCCCTACATCCAGCTGTATCATCCGTCAACACATAACCAAGAAAACTCCGGAAATCATGTACCTCAACCTTCGAAAAGCATCCGTTATACAAGCTATGGCAATACTCCCGAACTCCTGCCCCAGTACTGGGTGGCGTCGAGGTTATCTCACCACTAACTGTATAAAAGAGATTTTCGATGTCGGCGAAACTCAGGTATTCCAGAACTGCAATGATAAAATTGTGACGACAACACCTCGGAGCTCAACTCCCCGGGACACTGCCACAACCCCTAAATGTCAGGAGGCACCAAGAACAATGTTCTCGTCACAAGAATATCGGAACGATCCCAAGATACCCGCGTGATCCTAAATTTTTTTAGTGAAATTTAAGGAGAGGAAAGACAAAACATCTACGTCAGGAGACCTCACCAGAGCGATGAAGGGGCTGAGGAGTAAAAAGAATCCCACTCTCCGATATATATAATCCTAAGACTCAAAACATTTTGGTTCTAGACTCAACAACGTCAGCGATTCGATCAAGCAGGGGTCTCCAAAGTCGGGGATGGCTCTGATTACCAACTTGTAACACCCACGATGCGGCTATATCTCCCACGTGTCGAGGCACGACTTGGAGGCATAACCGCATGGTGGTTTTGTCGCAAGAAGGGTCATCTTCACACAATCCCATGTAATGAACAAGAATGGGATAAAGAGTTGGCTTAAATCGCCACTTCACAAAATACATTAATTAAACATACATTATTCAGAGTACACACATAGTCCGACTACGAACAAATAGAAGACAACCCCAAATGCTAGATCCCCGATCGTCCCAACTGGGCTCCACTACTGATCATCAGGAAACGAAACATAGTAACGACCAAGGTCCTCGTCGAACTCCCACTTGAGTTCGGTAGCATCACCTGCACTGATATCATCGGCACCTACAACTGTTGTTGTAGTAATCTGTGAGCCACGAGGACTCAGCAATCTCATTACCATGGGTATCAAGACTAGCAAAGCTTAATGGGTAAGGAAGGGGTAAAGTGGTGAGGTTGCAGCAGCGACTAAGCATGTATGGTGGCTAACTTACGAATACAAGAGTAAGATGAGAAACTATGCAAATGGTCGCAAACTAGAAATGACCAAGAAGTGATCCTGAAACTACTTACGTTCAAACATAACCCAACTGTGTTCACCTCTCGAACTTCCCCGAAAAGCGACAATCACGGTTACGTAACGCGGTTGGTGTATTTTAATTAAGTCAAGTGTCAAGTTCTCTACAACCGGACATTAACAAATTCCCATCTGCCACATAACCACGGGCACGGCTTTCAAAAGTTTAAACCCTGCAGGGGTGTCCCAACTTAGCCCATGACAAGCTCACGATCCGCGGAGACAATCCTCCATCGCGGGACATCCGATCAGACTCGGGGTCCCGGTGCACAAGACATTTCGACAATGGTAAAACAAAACCAGCAAGACCACCCGAATGTGCTGACAAATCCCGATAGGAGCTGCACATATCTCGTTCTCAGGGCACAACGGATGAGTCAAGCTACGAGTAAAACCAGCCCTCGAGTGTCCCCAAGGTGGCCCCGCAGGCTGCTCGGTTCAGACCAACACTCAGAGGAGCACTGGCCCGGGGGGGCTAAAATAAAGATGACCCTCGGGATGGCGACTCCCTAGG
>JAAAWM010010888.1:0-54064 GCA_036873465.1 Thinopyrum obtusiflorum | reverse complement strand
CTTTTCAATCAAAGAAGCAACTTCATAAGCACCCTTAAAAGCAACAAATTCTTTAATTTGTTCGATATCATAGTAAGTGTAAACACCCTTTTCATAAGAAGATAAGATTTCATTATCATTAAACTCACATAGGTAGAGAAGTGTTTTTTAGGGTTCTTAGAGCAACAAGTAAAATCACAAAGTTCACAAAGATTCCAAGCATAACATAGCAAACAATTTATTTTATTCCATAAGAGTCTCCCTTTTTCAGAAAAACGATGACGCACAAAATGAGCATGCTCATCTCAAGATTTTCTCTCAACTAAACTAGTTGGGGTTTCAGCACGAGCATAAATGGATCAAAGATGATCCAAGAAGAAAACTTTGAGTGGATCCATATCAATATATTTTTAGCAAGCAAAGATGCAAGCAAATAGAAGGCACATGGCAACACAAGCAAAGATAGCAAATGAGCAAAAAGGCATACGAAAGAAGGGCGAATAAAAAAGCAAATCTTTTTGTAAATCATTTTAGAAGTGGGGGAGAGGAAAACGAGAGGCAAATGGTGAATAATGTAATGCAAGAGATGAGAGTTTTATGATGGGTACTTGGTATGCTCGACATAGATCCCTCCAACAACGAAGCCAGAAATCGGCAAGTCGATGAGAGACTAGTCTTGACTTGGCATAGATCTCCCCGGCAACGGCGCTAGAAATTCTTCCTGCTACTTCTTGAGCTTGCGTTGGTTTTTCCCTTGAAGAGGAAAGGCCCCCCCCCCCCCCCCCCCCCCCCCCCCCCCCCCCCCCCCCCCCCCCCCCCCCCCCCCCCCCCCCCCCCCCCCCCCCCCCCCCCCCCCCCCCCCCCCCCCCCCCCCCCCCCCCCCCCCCCCCCCCCCCCCCCCCCCCCCCCCCCCCCCCCCCCCCCCCCCCCCCCCCCCCCCCCCCCCCCCCCCCCCCCCCCCCCCCCCCCCCCCCCCCCCCCCCCCCCCCCCCCCCCCCCCCCCCCCCCCCCCCCCCCCCCCCCCCCCCCCCCCCCCCCCCCCCCCCCCCCCCCCCCCCCCCCCCCCCCCCCCCCCCCCCCCCCCCCCCCCCCCCCCCCCCCCCCCCCCCCCCCCCCCCCCCCCCCCCCCCCCCCCCCCCCCCCCCCCCCCCCCCCCCCCCCCCCCCCCCCCCCCCCCCCCCCCCCCCCCCCCCCCCCCCCCCCCCCCCCCCCCCCCCCCCCCCCCCCCCCCCCCCCCCCCCCCCCCCCCCCCCCCCCCCCCCCCCCCCCCCCCCCCCCCCCCCCCCCCCCCCCCCCCCCCCCCCCCCCCCCCCCCCCCCCCCCCCCCCCCCCCCCCCCCCCCCCCCCCCCCCCCCCCCCCCCCCCCCCCCCCCCCCCCCCCCCCCCCCCCCCCCCCCCCCCCCCCCCCCCCCCCCCCCCCCCCCCCCCCCCCCCCCCCCCCCCCCCCCCCCCCCCCCCCCCCCCCCCCCCCCCCCCCCCCCCCCCCCCCCCCCCCCCCCCCCCCCCCCCCCCCCCCCCCCCCCCCCCCCCCCCCCCCCCCCCCCCCCCCCCCCCCCCCCCCCCCCCCCCCCCCCCCCCCCCCCCCCCCCCCCCCCCCCCCCCCCCCCCCCCCCCCCCCCCCCCCCCCCCCCCCCCCCCCCCCCCCCCCCCCCCCCCCCCCCCCCCCCCCCCCCCCCCCCCCCCCCCCCCCCCCCCCCCCCCCCCCCCCCCCCCCCCCCCCCCCCCCCCCCCCCCCCCCCCCCCCCCCCCCCCCCCCCCCCCCCCCCCCCCCCCCCCCCCCCCCCCCCCCCCCCCCCCCCCCCCCCCCCCCCCCCCCCCCCCCCCCCCCCCCCCCCCCCCCCCCCCCCCCCCCCCCCCCCCCCCCCCCCCCCCCCCCCCCCCCCCCCCCCCCCCCCCCCCCCCCCCCCCCCCCCCCCCCCCCCCCCCCCCCCCCCCCCCCCCCCCCCCCCCCCCCCCCCCCCCCCCCCCCCCCCCCCCCCCCCCCCCCCCCCCCCCCCCCCCCCCCCCCCCCCCCCCCCCCCCCCCCCCCCCCCCCCCCCCCCCCCCCCCCCCCCCCCCCCCCCCCCCCCCCCCCCCCCCCCCCCCCCCCCCCCCCCCCCCCCCCCCCCCCCCCCCCCCCCCCCCCCCAAATCATCGTGAAGTTTTATTCCGTTTGGACTCCGTTTGGTATTCCTTTTCTCTGAAGCTCAAAAACAAGGAAAAAACAGAAACTGGCATTAGGCTCTAGATTAATAAGTTAGTTCCAAAAAAATATAAAATAGCATATTAATGCATATAAAACATTCAAAATAGATAATATAATAGCATGGAATAATAAAAAAATTATAGATACGTTGGAGACGTATCATTTCGTTCCATTCCAAGAACTTTTATTTCTGCACAAAAATAACACCATGGTAGTTCTGCTGAAAACAGCATCAATCCGGGTTAGTTTCATTCAAATCATGCAAATTAGAGTCCAAACGAAGAGCAAAAGCATTAGGAAAAGTAGATATGATGGAGACGTATCAATTCCCCCAAGCTTAAATCTTTGCTTGTCCTTAAGCAATTCAGTTGATAAACTGAAAGTGAAAAAGAAAAAAACTTTTACGAACTCTTTTGTTCTTGTTTACATAAATAAGCTTAAGTAGTACCCAGATTTTCAGCAAAGATCATGACTAACCATGTCAACAATAACTCTTAAAAATTATATTAACTCATATCAATGGCATAAGCAACTAGCGAGCAATAATAAAATATCTCAAATGACAACACTTTGTCAAAACAACCATGATATAATATGACAACAGTGGTATCTCGCTAGCCCTTTCTGAGACCGCAAAACATAAATACAGAGCACCTCCAAAGTTCAAGCAGCAACTAAACATTGTAATTCATGGTAGAAAAGATCCAGTCATGATGCATCCAACTTTAACTATACACAATGCATGAGGATGACAATAGTGCTCTCAGATCTGGCGCTTATTTGAGAAGATGATGACTCAACATAAAATTAAATAGATAGTCCCTTCGTAGAGGGAAGCAGGGATTTGTAGCGGTGCCAGAGCTCGAAGCTTTAAAATAGAGATAAATGTAATTTTGGGAGGTACACCCTTCCTGTCAACGTTATGACAAAGAGTTACCAATATCTTCCATGCTAAACACATTAGCGGCGGTTCCCAAGCGATAAATGTAAAGGTTTACTCCCCCTCCACCAACAAACACACTCCACGGCTAGCCGAATCCACGGGTACCGTCCATACCAACATCAGTCCTGGGGGAGTTTTGTTTAATTATTTGCAATTTTTTGATTTTGGGATTGGGAATCCCTATTACCGTCCCTCTCGTGCAAGGATGAGTGAATAAACACTCATCGTGAGAATAACCCACTTAGCATTGAAGATACTGACCACCCCCTGTCACTCCATGAGCGGTCCAGGCACACAAAACAAATGTTCATTTGAATTTTTAGAGGTGGCACATGCAAATTTACTTGGAACGGCAGGGTAATACCGCATATAGGTAGATATGGTGAACTCATATGGAATAAATTGGGTTTAAGGATTTTGATGCACAAGCAGTATTCCCGCTTAGTAGAGGCGAAGGCTAGCAAATAGGTTGAGAAGCGGCCAGCTAGAGAGAGAAAACGGTCATGAACATGTGTTATGCATAATTAACATTGAATACTAGCATGAGTAGGATATGAACACCATGAACATAAATATCGTATAGGCTATGTTGGTTTTGATTCAACTACATGCATGAACATGTGCCAAGTCAAGCCACTTGAAACATTCAGAGAAGGATACCATATCATCATACTACATCACAATCATTTTAATGCATGTTGACATCCAAGATAAATCATTATCCACTCCTAGCTACTTAAGCATGGCATGAGAAACTATAATCTCTAATTGTCATTGCAAACATGTTTGATCATAATATGCTGAATCATGGATACTAGGTTAAACATATTTACAAAAACTGAACAAGTTGAGTTCATACCTGTTTCTCTCTACCACAACCAGTTCATCAAATATCGCCATTATTGCCTTTCACTTGCACGACCGAATGATATAAAAATAATAATAGTGTAAGAGTGCCGTGGACTAAGCTGGAATCTGCAAACATTTTATTCAAAAGGAGAAGACAAGGTAATTCGGGCTCTTATTAGATCAATAGTAATGCATATGAGAGACACTCAACATTTTCATCGTGGTCTTCTTCTCGGTATGACTCCATAAAAAGAAAAGAATTTCAGAGAAACACAATGAAATATTTTTGGAGTTTTAGTTTTTCTTGAGTAAAGCAAATTAAAGAAAAACAAAAACAAAAAAGAGAAAAACTATTTACACGGGAAAGCTCCCAACAAACAAAAGAAGAACAAGGAAATCTTTTTGGGGTTTCTTTTTAATACTACAACTAATTAAACTAGAAAGAAAAACCGAAAAAAACTAGGAAACATTTTTTGGGATTTCTCAAAGTTTTTCAAACACACAAGAAGAAAGCGAGAAAATAAATCTAGCATGGATAATACAATCACAAAAAATGTGAACATTGACAACTGGAATGGAATGTGTGAACATGAACGTAATGTCGGTGGAAATACGTACTCCCCCAAGCTTAGGCTTTTGGCCTAGCTTGGTCATCACCACTCGTAGTAGCCCTCCGGTCCATTTCGAAGTCTTGTGACGGCGGCACCTGAGCGTCCCACTCCTGAGGCTCCTGCTCTGCCGCTGCCTGGGCGTTCCGGTAGGCAACAATGTTCGCTGGCATGATCTCAGGTGCGATGAAGTCGGTCAGCCCAGCATTAGCAACGAATTGGGCGAACTCTTGATGGATCCCTGCCCCCTCCATGAAGGCATTATGTGGCCATTCGCACGGCCGCACCTCCGCCCTTCTTGGAGTGTTGAGGTCAGTGTCCGAGGATTCCCCAATGACTCCTTTAGCATTTTTCTTGGAGGCAAACTTCCTAAAGAAACTCATCTTATTCCTATAGATAAAATTCTGAAAATTTTAGTCCACAAAATTGATAGCAACTACTCATAAGGGTGCATAGCCCCCCCCCCCCCCCCCCCCCCCCCCCCCCCCCCCCCCCCCCCCCCCCCCCCCCCCCCCCCCCCCCCCCCCCCCCCCCAAGAGTAGCTAATTATTCAAAATATAAACCACTAAAGCAAAAACTAATTGGAGCAATGGAGGAGTCACATACAAGTAGCACTCCCCCAAAACAGTTTCGCAAAAGGAGCTTCGAGCAAAGAGATCGAAATCCGCGGGTTTAAGAGCAAGAACACGAGAGAGAGAGAGAGCTATGGTGATTTTTTCTAGAGGTAGGAGATGACATGGGCTAAAGAAGTAAGTGAGGGGACCCACGCGGGGACCACAGCTCACCAAGGCACTCCTGGGGTTGCTGGCGCGCCCTATTGTCTTGTGGTCACCAGGTGCACCCCCCTCTGATGTTATTTGCACTAAAAATTCATAAATATTCAGAAAAAATGTATTAAATTTTCAGGGCATTCTGAGAACTTTTATTTTTGGGTCATTTCTTATTGCATGGGAAATTCAGAAAACAGACAAAACATGGCATTTCATCTTATTTAACTAAGAAAAATAGAAAACAAAAGTTGGGAGCAGAAGGTTGTGCTTACTAAATTCATCAACTTCATACCTCTCAAAAATGATCCATTAATAAGGTTGATCAAATCTTATTAATAACCACCTTCAATTAGCATGAACCCCCCCCCCCCCCCCCCCCCCCCCCCCCCCCCCCCCCCCCCCCCCCCCCCCCCCCCCCCCCCCCCCCCCCCCCCCCCCCCCCCCCCCCCCCCCCCCCCCCCCCCCCCCCCCCCCCCCCCCCCCCCCCCCCCCCCCCCCCCCCCCCCCCCCCCCCCCCCCCCCCCCCCCCCCCCCCCCCCCCCCCCCCCCCCCCCCCCCCCCCCCCCCCCCCCCCCCCCCCCCCCCCCCCCCCCCCCCCCCCCCCCCCCCCCCCCCCCCCCCCCCCCCCCCCCCCCCCCCCCCCCCCCCCCCCCCCCCCCCCCCCCCCCCCCCCCCCCCCCCCCCCCCCCCCCCCCCCCCCCCCCCCCCCCCCCCCCCCCCCCCCCCCCCCCCCCCCCCCCCCCCCCCCCCCCCCCCCCCCCCCCCCCCCCCCCCCCCCCCCCCCCCCCCCCCCCCCCCCCCCCCCCCCCCCCCCCCCCCCCCCCCCCCCCCCCCCCCCCCCCCCCCCCCCCCCCCCCCCCCCCCCCCCCCCCCCCCCCCCCCCCCCCCCCCCCCCCCCCCCCCCCCCCCCCCCCCCCCCCCCCCCCCCCCCCCCCCCCCCCCCCCCCCCCCCCCCCCCCCCCCCCCCCCCCCCCCCCCCCCCCCCCCCCCCCGGTAGATCCTCACAAATACCGATAGGTATGGCAGTTGATTTGTCATCCATTTACAAAGATATTTCAGTAGGTGTGAGTTTATTCAAATCAAGTCTTTTATATAAGGAAAAATACATAACACTAACACCAGCTCCTAAATCACACAAAGCAGTTTTAACATAATTTCTTTTGATGGAGCAAGGTATAGTTGGTATTCCTGGATCCTCAAGTTTTTTAGGCACTCCATCCTTAAAAGAATAATTAGCAAGCATGGTGGAGATTTTAGCTTCCGGTATCTTTCTCTTATTAGTGATGATGTTTTTCATGTATTTTGCATAAGGGGCCATCTTTAAAATATCAGTCAAGCGAGTGCGCAAAAAGACTGGCCTATGCATTTCAGCAAAGCGTTCAAATTCTTCATCATATTTGTTCTTAGTTGGTTTAGGTGGAAAGGGCATGGGTTTTTGAACCCATGGTTCTCTTTCTCTTCCATGTTTTCTAGCAACAAAGTCTCTTTCATCATATCTTTTATTTTTAGGTTGTGGGTTATCAAGATCAACAGCTGGTTCTATTTCAACATCATTATCTGGTTGTTTTTCAATGTCTGGTTGAGTGCCTTCATGAACATCATCATTATATTTTTTATTATCACTAGATGAATGTTCATTACCAGATTGAGTTTCAGCATCAGAAATAGAAGCATCATTATTATTTTCAAGAGGTTTTTCTATTTCAAGTTCACTAGAGGTATGCAAAGTCCTATCATTTTTCTTTTTCTTATTCTTCTTTTTGTAAGGACTAGGTGCATCAGTGTTAATTCTTTGAGAGTCTTGTTCAATTCTTTTAAGGTGTCCCTCATGATAAAGTGGTTCCTGAGTCATTTTACCTCCTCTAGTTGCTACTCTAACAACAAAGTCATTTATATTATTATTCATGTCACTAAGCAACTCTCTTTGACATTTAGCAACTTGTTCTAGTTGAGTTTGAACCCCATAGAAGCATGTTTCCCTACACCTCTTACAGCATTAGTAATTCTAAATAACAAGTCACTCAAGCGAGCAATCATATTAGAGTTATATTTCAATTGTTTCATAACATTTTCATTGAAGTGATCTTGTTTTCTAATGTAATTGTCAAACTCATAAAGGCATTGACTAGGATGTTTATTGTAAGGGATATCACTTTCATCAAATTTCATTAAAGAATTTACCTCTACCACGTTTGGTGGTGGTGTGTCAAGTCCATGTATTTCTTCAATAGGAGGTAAATTTTTAACATCCTCGACTTTAATACCTTTTTTCCTTCATACTTTTCTTTGCCTCTTGCATATCTTCAGGACTGAGATATAAGATACCCATCTTCTTTGGAGTGGGTTTAGGCGGTGATTCGGGAAGAGTCCAATCATCATAATTTTTTAATATGTTATTCAATAATTCCTCAGCTTGTTCAACAGTTCGTTCCCTGAAAACACAACCAACACAACTATCTAGGAAGTCCCTAGAAGCATCGGTTAGTCCATTGAAGATATCAAGTATTTCATTTTTCTTAAGAGGATGATCAGGCAAAGCATTAATCAATTGGAGAAGCCTCCCCCAAGCTTGTTGGAGACTCTCTTCTTCAATTTGCATAAAATTAAATAGTTCCTGTCAGGCAGCTTGTTTCTTATGAGAAGGAAAATATTTTTCAGAGAAGTAATAAATCATATCCTGGGGACTACGCACATAACCATGAGCAAGAGTATTGTACCATATCTTAGCATCACCCATTAATGAGAACGGAAATAATTTGAGAATATAATAGCAGCGAATCTTCTCATCATGAGCAAATAGGGTGGCTATATCATTTAATTTAGTAAGATGTGCCACAACAGTTTCAGTTTCATAGCCATGAAAAGGATCAGATTCAACCAAAGTAATTAACTCTGGGTCGACAGAGAATTCATAATCATTATCGGTAAGAAAGATAGGTGAAGTAGCAAACTTAGGATCACATTTCATTCTAGCGTTCAAAGATTTTTCTTTCAGTTTGCATAGTAATTTCTTAAGATCATATCTATCATTGCAAGCAAGAAAATCTTTAGCTATCTCCTCATCCATAACATAACCTTCAGGTATCTTAGGCATTTCTTATCTAGGAGAGCTAGTTCTAATTAGTGTTTCAAGATTTTTAGTTTCAAGTACTTCATCAGTTTCAGCATTCTCAATATCTTTAGCTAGCAATTTGTTCATCAAGAAATTCATCTAGTGGCACATTATCATCAAGATAGATACTAGCATCATCAGGAGTAGCATTCATAGCAGAAGTAGCATCATCAATAACTTGCGACATATCATGATTAATAGCATGTGGTGGTGTTGTAAGTCTACTCAAAACAGAAGGTCAATCAAGTGCAGAGTGTGATGGCAGTTCCTTACCTCCCCTCATCCTAGAGGGAACGATCTTGGTTTTTGTATCCTTCAGATTCTTCATAGTGATAAATAGATAATAATCCCAAGTGACTCAACAAATATAGCTATGCTCCCCAGCAACGGCGCCAGAAAAAGGTCTTGATAACCCACAAGTATAGGGGATCGCAACAATTTTTGAGGGTAGAGTATTCAACCCAAATTTATAGATTTGACACAAGGGGAGCGAAAGAATATTTGTAAGTATTAGCAGTCAAGTTATCAATTCAACCACACCTGGAGATTAAATATCTGCAGCAAGGTGATCAGTAGCACAGTAATATGATAGTTTTGATAGCAGTGGTAACAGTAGCAGTAACGGTAATAGTGATAGCAATGATTTTGTAGCAAGTGTAACAGTAACGATAGCAGTACTAACTTAGCAAGAACAATATGTGGAAAATTCGTAGGCATTGGATTGGTGAATTCGTTGGATGATATTCATCATATAACAGTCATAACCTAGGGCGATACAAAACTAGCTACAGTTCATAAATATAATGTAGGCATGTATTCCGTAAATAGTCATACGTGCTTATGGAAAAGAACTTGCATGACATCTTTTGTCCTGCCCTCCCGTGGCAGCGAGGTCCATAAGGAAACTAAAGGATATTAAGGCCTCCTTTTAATAGAGAACCGAAACAAAGCATTAACACATAGTGAATACATGAACTCCTCAAACTACGGTCGTCACCAAAAAGTATCCCAATTACTGTCACATTGGGGTTTACGGATCATAACACGTAATAGGTGAATATGACTTGCAAGATCGGATCTAGAACATAGATATAATGGTGAAGCGATAAACGGTTCAGATCTGAAATCATGGCACCCGGGCCCTAAGTGACAAGCATTAAGCATGGCAAAGCCATAACAACATCAATCTCAGAACATAGTGGATACTAGGGATCAAGCCCTAACAAAACTAACTCGATTACATGATGAATCTCATCCAACTCCTCACCGACCAGCGAGCCTACGAAGGAATTACTCACTCCCGGTGGGGAGCATCATGGAATTGGTGATGAAGGAGGGTTGGTGATGATGAAGACCGAAGATTCCCCTCTCCGGAGCCCTGAGTGGGCTCCAGATCTGGCCTCCCGATGAAGAACAGGAGGTGGCGGCGGCTCCGTATGGTGAAACGCAATGAAACTTTCTCTCCGATTTTTTCTCCGAAAATAGGATTTTATAGCATCAGAATTAGGGTCTGCGGGGCCACGAGGTGGGGACAACCCACCAGGGCGCGCCAGAGGGGGGGTGCTCTGGTGTCTTGTGCCCAGTCAGGGGCCCCCCTCCGGTGGTTCTTGGCTCCAGTATTTTTCTTTTATTGTAAAATAATTCTCCAAAAAGTTTTGTTCCATTCCGAGAACTTTTATTTCTGCACAAAAACAACACCATGGTAGTTCTGCTAAAAATAGCGTCAGTCCGGGTTAGTTTCATTCAAATCATGCAAATTAGAGTCCAAAACAAGAGCAAAAGCGTTAGGTAAAGTAGATACGACGGAGACGTATCAGCTATGTCCTCGACACCTTCTTCGACTGGATTTCCTTCGGCCACAACAATTACTTCTACCTCATTGAAGCCTACCCCGACTCCGACCAAGGCCAGGAACATCAAGTGCAATGGGATCCGGGTGGTTCTTGGTGGTGTCGGCTTGGGGTCAAGCTGAATTTCAAGGAGGGAGGGATGTCAGGGACCTTCCCTGTTGGGGAACGTAGCATGCAATTTCAAAAAAAAAATACGCTCACGCAAGATCTATCTAGGAGATGCATAGCAACGAGAGGGGAAAGTGTGTCCACGTACCCTCGTAGACCGAAAGTGGAAGCGTTATGTTAACGCGGTTGATGTAGTCGAACGTCTTCATGATCCAACCGATCCAAGTACCGAACGTACGGCACCTCCGTGTTCGGCACACGTTCAGCTCGATGACGTCCCTCGAACTCTTGATCCAGTAGAGGGTCGACGGCGTGGCGACGGTGTTGGTGATGTGATCCGCGCAGGGCTTCGCCTAAGCACTACGACGCTATGACCGGAGGAGTAAACTATGGAAGGGGGAAGCGCACACGGCTAAGAGAATTCTTGGTGTGCCTTTGGGGTGCCCCCTGCCCACGTATAAAAAGGAGGGGGAGAGAGGCCGGCGGCCAGGAGGGGCGCGCCATGGGGGGAGTCCTACTTGGACTCCTAGTCCAAGTAGGATTCACCCCCCTTTTCCTTTCTCCACCGGAGGGAATAGGAAGGAGAGGGAGAGGGAAAGGGAAGGGAGGTGCCGCCCCCTCTCCTTGTCCTATTCGGACTCCCTAGGAGGGGGGCGCGTGGCCACCCCCACGGGCTTCCCTCTCTCTCCCTTAGGCCCATGTTGGCCCAATACTTCCCCGGGGGGTTCCGGTAACCCCTCGGTACTCCGAAAAATACCCGAACCACTCCGGAACCATTCGGTGTACGAATATAACCTTCCAATATATGAATCTTTACCTCTCGACCATTTCGAGACTCCTCGTCATGTCCGTGATCTCATCCGGGACTCTGAACAAACTTCGGTCACCAAAACACACAACTCATAAAACAAATCATCATCGAACGTTAAGCGTGCGGACCCTACGGGTTCGAGAACTATGTAGACATGACCGAGGCACATCTCCGGTCAATAACCAATAGCGGAACCTGGATGCTCATATTGGCTCCTACATATTCTACGAAGATCTTTATCGGTCAAACTGCATAACAACATACGTCATTCCCTTTGTCAGCGGTATGTTACTTGCCCGAGATTCGATCGTCGGTATCATCATACCTAGTTCAATCTCATTACCGGCAAGTCTCTTTACTGGTTCTGTAATGCATCATCCCGTAACTAACTCATTAGTCACATTGCTTGCAAGGCTTCATATGATGTGCATTACCGAGAGGGCCCAGAGATACCTCTTCGATACTCGGAGTGACCCCCCCCCCCCCCCCCCCCCCCCCCCCCCCCCCCCCCCCCCCCCCCCCCCCCCCCCCCCCCCCCCCCCCCCCCCCCCCCCCCCCCCCCCCCCCCCCCCCCCCCCCCCCCCCCCCCCCCCCCCCCCCCCCCCCCCCCCCCCCCCCCCCCCCCCCCCCCCCCCCCCCCCCCCCCCCCCCCCCCCCCCCCCCCCCCCCCCCCCCCCCCCCCCCCCCCCCCCCCCCCCCCCCCCCCCCCCCCCCCCCCCCCCCCCCCCCCCCCCCCCCCCCCCCCCCCCCCCCCCCCCCCCCCCCCCCCCCCCCCCCCCCCCCCCCCCCCCCCCCCCCCCCCCCCCCCCCCCCCCCCCCCCCCCCCCCCCCCCCCCCCCCCCCCCCCCCCCCCCCCCCCCCCCCCCCCCCCCCCCCCCCCCCCCCCCCCCCCCCCCCCCCCCCCCCCCCCCCCCCCCCCCCCCCCCCCCCCCCCCCCCCCCCCCCCCCCCCCCCCCCCCCCCCCCCCCCCCCCCCCCCCCCCCCCCCCCCCCCCCCCCCCCCCCCCCCCCCCCCCCCCCCCCCCCCCCCCCCCCCCCCCCCCCCCCCCCCCCCCCCCCCCCCCCCCCCCCCCCCCCCCCCCCCCCCCCCCCCCCCCCCCCCCCCCCCCCCCCCCCCCCCCCCCCCCCCCCCCCCCCCCCCCCCCCCCCCCCCCCCCCCCCCCCCCCCCCCCCCCCCCCCCCCCCCCCCCCCCCCCCCCCCCCCCCCCCCCCCCCCCCCCCCCCCCCCCCCCCCCCCCCCCCCCCCCCCCCCCCCCCCCCCCCCCCCCCCCCCCCCCCCCCCCCCCCCCCCCCCCCCCCCCCCCCCCCCCCCCCCCCCCCCCCCCCCCCCCCCCCCCCCCCCCCCCCCCCCCCCCCCCCCCCCCCCCCCCCCCCCCCCCCCCCCCCCCCCCCCCCCCCCCCCCCCCCCCCCCCCCCCCCCCCCCCCCCCCCCCCCCCCCCCCCCCCCCCCCCCCCCCCCCCCCCCCCCCCCCCCCCCCCCCCCCCCCCCCCCCCCCCCCCCCCCCCCCCCCCCCCCCCCCCCCCCCCCCCCCCCCCCCCCCCCCCCCCCCCCCCCCCCCCCCCCCCCCCCCCCCCCCCCCCCCCCCCCCCCCCCCCCCCCCCCCCCCCCCCCCCCCCCCCCCCCCCCCCCCCCCCCCCCCCCCCCCCCCCCCCCCCCCCCCCCCCCCCCCCCCCCCCCCCCCCCCCCCCCCCCCCCCCCCCCCCCCCCCCCCCCCCCCCCCCCCCCCCCCCCCCCCCCCCCCCCCCCCCCCCCCCCCCCCCCCCCCCCCCCCCCCCCCCCCCCCCCCCCCCCCCCCCCCCCCCCCCCCCCCCCCCCCCCCCCCCCCCCCCCCCCCCCCCCCCCCCCCCCCCCCCCCCCCCCCCCCCCCCCCCCCCCCCCCCCCCCCCCCCCCCCCCCCCCCCCCCCCCCCCCCCCCCCCCCCCCCCCCCCCCCCCCCCCCCCCCCCCCCCCCCCCCCCCCCCCCCCCCCCCCCCCCCCCCCCCCCCCCCCCCCCCCCCCCCCCCCCCCCCCCCCCCCCCCCCCCCCCCCCCCCCCCCCCCCCCCCCCCCCCCCCCCCCCCCCCCCCCCCCCCCCCCCCCCCCCCCCCCCCCCCCCCCCCCCCCCCCCCCCCCCCCCCCCCCCCCCCCCCCCCCCCTATTAGTAAAATGGTGGTGGTGAACTAAAGTTACACAAGGAGCAGCACAAGAATTGACAACAAACCAACCGACAACCCAAAGAAAAGAGGTTACACAACCCCAGCTCTAGTTGTAAAAAGTAAAAAAAAACGGTGGGAATTTTAGTGGAGATCAAGGTCGTGCATGTGTGCCCGTGGCAGTTCTTCAATTGGTAGGTAAAGCTTGCAGGAGACAACTATGGTGGGCATGCACTAGACCCCTCCATATGTATATGGATATATATGGTGTAGATCTATAGCTACACTCGGCCGCACTTCCCAAAAACACCAAACAACCACCCACACCCACTAGCGGTGCTATTTGTATCCACAACACGATCAGCAGCCTCCTGGAAGCTTGCCTGCGCTCGTGCGTACGTGAAAAGGATGATATGATCATGCAGTCTTTAGACTTTTGACTTTAGCAGATAAGGTTTTGTGGCTATATAGCTTGTACGTTCTTGGTTGTTGAGAGTGTTTTTACAGCTCAAAAAAGCATTCTTTTGTATATGTTTCTGCATGGTACATGAAGTAGTGCATGCCTTGTCTGTCTGCCTGCTGACCAGGTCCGATTTGCATAGACGTGTTTGCCTGTGGTATGTTCTTGTGAGACGTGTCATGGCCAATGCAACAGAAGCTTAATTAGTTTACATTAATATGCAGATCTCCCATCATGAACAGATGATTCGTTGCTAGATTATACAATTATTTTATTTGAATAATATTAGGTGGTCATTGAACAAACCATAAAACATGCTAGAGTTTGATCAGTGCAGACAGAATGAAGACCCTAAGTTTATCAGGGTGGACACCACGATTGCATGCACTCAGTTAGGCTCTTCCAAGAACATGGTCCTGCTTGTGCCTGCCTGGCAGGAGGGCAACAAAGAAAGCTAAACTTTTTGTGCACCAAGTTCTCTTTTCATGGCCAGCCTCTTGCATAATCATACTTGTCTAAAGGCACCTTGCTTTTATGGACACAATAATATGCATGTTTATATGTGTGTTAAGCTATGTACTGTGTTATCCATCATATATATTCAAGTCGACTAGCCTGCATGAGGTTGAAGACTTGGAAGACAGATCATTATGCATTTGTTCCTGGATCCGGTACAGGTTTAAAGCAAGCAGATCAGTCTATCTAAAATTCTGAGTCCAATAGAGGATGTTATAATGGAGTCAATCATTCCGTTACTCCAATGCATATTAGCCATATTATATATTATACGACTGATATATGCAATACAAAACCGTTCCCCTTATAGAGTGGGAACAGTTTATAGATATATACTTTAGTGATACTAGCACATATGCTCATGCGTTGCAATGGGAGAAGTAACTGACATGTCCACCAAAACGTATATCAATGCGACACGACAACATCTAGACGGTGCCACCTGACGACGGCAGGGATACGCACGCCGAGGCTGAAATCTACTCCCTCCTTTGTTGTGGTTATCCCAAGAAAGTCTTAAAAAAGATTATTAACGCAAGATTGGTGAACTCCAGAAGGATTAATTCATTAATTATAGGGTCTCCCCCTTATAGTAATAATCCTGAAATCTGGTCTTACTAACAAACCCGCTTAATTTATATTGACGCAACCATCCATGCAAATCCAACAATTTCATTTATTTAGAGCCAATCATTTCATGCTAGCCCAAATCCATTTAATTCCTTCGCTTCGTATGTTCCTTGGTTCTTGAAGTGACTTTTCGATTTTCATAAAATTTACAAATGTATATAAATTGATGTATTCTCATGCAAAGAGTCGAGTGAGACTTTTTAATTAAATAATTAACCTATTTTTTAGCACATGCTGGGTCAGCTGGTTGGGGCCTTTGGGGTCATGAGTTCCAATCCCACAAAGCGCAAATATTTTTCGCTACTCCTTGGTGTGCAGGAAAAAGGGTGCAAAACATATTTTATTTAACATATCTAGCCAATCTAAATGGGGTAAACAGAATTTTATATTAGTTAACAAGAATGACTAATAGCACGGTTGGAAACTAAGCATTTTTCTGGTCAAATTACATATATAAATTATTTTAATCCGAGTTATGGTTGCAAAGTTATAGCATGATCATTTAAACATATTCTCTGTAAATAATAAAGATCAGGGACCTAAACGGGCTGAAAACAGTGTGAACTGGGCCTAGTGCAGGTGAACATGGAATACTAACCTGCGCCCAGGTGCGCACAACAGTGGATATACAAGTTGGGCCAAAGCCCAACAGATAGATAGAAAGAAGAGGGACTTAATACTGGACCGCAGGTTATTAGAAAACCACCAGAGTTTTTTTTTTATAAAACATATGACGGTGGACGGGCAGAAACACTCCATACTTTATTATAGATATGCAATGAATATGTAGGGGAAGGAGAGGAAGAGGACATGCCTATCCTGATGGCATAATAGGGTCCATAATGCTATGTCAATGGGTATAGTAGGAGATTCATTTCCCCTAAAAAAACGGTCGTTTAAAAGAGGTTGCGACGTGATCGAGGATTCGCGAGATGGCTGCAACCATAACCAGATTTACTAACAGTTTTGCTAAGTCTCAGTCGACTGAGACTTCGTTACGTCTCAGTCGATACTATCTTCCTTTGATTTTGCATGGAGATTTGTGCAAAATTTTGTTTTCAGTTTTTTTTTCTTCTTACATGCTATATCACTTGACTAAGACTTGGTTAAGTCTTAGTCGACTGAGACCTAGCCACACCCATCTATTAATCCCTTTTGAGGTCCAAACATATCCTCCTCTCCCATCAATGTGGATTAGCGGGAGGTGCAGCAGAGTACGGAAGCAGGGTGGTGAGGTCATCTCCTCCTTCCGACGTTTTCTTCCGTGGCAAGGGAGGGCCTTGGGCTCTCTCAGTGTTGGGATCCGTCTAGCAAGGTATTGCCAGCCGGTAGAGAGGTTGCTAACTGTGACGTTCTGGACGGACAAATATACATGAAATCTAGGAGAAAACTCATGGTCTCGCCTCTCCGGCTAGATCAGGCAATGTCGACGGGTGTCCATCATATTCTTGTTGAAGGTGTTGGCACGAAGCTCCTCTTAA
Organism: Thinopyrum obtusiflorum; assembly: GCA_036873465.1. Classification (NCBI taxonomy): domain Eukaryota; kingdom Viridiplantae; phylum Streptophyta; class Magnoliopsida; order Poales; family Poaceae; genus Thinopyrum; species Thinopyrum obtusiflorum. Next base: position 37,631 of record JAAAWM010010888.1, on the reverse strand, counting down.
GGGATGAAGATCCTACTTTCGACTCCTGATTGCACCCATCAACATCGGCACACGTGCGATGATCCGTTATTGTAGGCTTTGTCTAGGAGTATCATTTTTTCCTGTTAGAGGGTCATAAGTCTTAGGTTTGTTGGTAGGTTTGTTTGAATAATTGAGAATTAAAATGCTAATAACCACCAAGTCTTACAACCCAGGAGTCGTTAAGGCGCCACCAGGGAGACAACGTGTGACACCGCTCAGCAGGCACCCACCGCCTCTCGCGTCGGCAAGCACCACCACTCCGGCGACCTCCTTTGCCACTCTCGCCACTCTCCATTGTCCTCCTTTCCCTCACGTCTCCTCTCAACTTCCACCGCACACGGGCCACGCGCCACCGCCCTCGCCGAGGGCAGCCCACGATGTCTCCGGCGAGGCACACTGCCCTTTCCTGCCTCCTCGCATTCTCTCTAGCCACCCAACGTCGTTGCATCCACGATCGGCCACACACGGCATGAGTAGTAACGGCAGCGTCCACACGACATGAGTAGCAGTGGCGTCCACACACGACATGACCAACGGTGCGGTGACACACGGGCACGCAATGGCCGAAGGCGGAGCATAAGTGCGAGAGCGACGGCATTTCGGGCATTGTATGCACGTCCGGAGGAAGAAGGCAACCGCCCTCCTGTTGTTCCTCTGATGGAAGCTCACCGCCGCCGGAAACCACTAGGTCCCAATTGCTTTTTCAAAATATTACAGGGACCCGATTGCTTACTAAAAACATTTGCAGCGACCCAATTACTTTTTGAAAAAAATACGGGGACACGATTGCTTTCTAAAAATATTTGCAGGGGTCGTTCTATAAAAAAAAATCCTAACACGTGGGACCCACCCGTCATAACGGTCAAAGCTAATGGCGGTAACTATTATGCCACGTTAGACAGGATGATTGGACGGACCCGATCTGTCATAATTACAATTAAAATTAACCAGACCGTTCATTAGTGCAGCATGGTAGTTTTTTGAAATCAAAAACCAACATTGTGGTGGTAGGTATTAGGAACTTTTATGCTATTTACTCTAGATCCAGTCGCAGGCTGCCAGTTGCTTTCGGGTGTCCAAATCAAGACTGTTGTTTGGATATCCTGATCAGTCTGGAGACACAGCATGCACCATCCCATAATCGTCAAAGTGATCAGGAAATCCGTTTTGAAAAAAAAAGTGATCAGGAAAAGGATACAGCTTGCAACCAGTTAATCTAAACAAGTATTATGTGCTTGTGAGCTGTGATCATCTAATATAAATCATTACTTTGCTAACATACATGTCATTATACCTAAGATTAGCTGTGTAAAGTGTAATGCGAGGATTTGTCAACGCCTGCCAAATGTACAGAACTTAAGTAATCAGTGTCTTTTTCAGGCTCAAATATTGTAGTTCTTGTTCTCAACATTGTACACAAACATATACTCCCTCCGTCTCAAAATAAGTGACTGAACTTTGTACTAGCTTTAGTACAAAATTAGTATAAAATTGAGTCACTTATTTTGGGACGGAGGGAGTATGTTTATACCAGTAGAATTTGAGTCTCAATTTTTCACTTGGAAATCAGAATCACTGTATACTACAGCAAACGATTCAGGAACATCGCCCAAAAGGACTTGCTCCATTGCAGATATACTTACTACTCCCTTCATAAAGAAATGTAAGAGCATATAGATCACTATTTTAGTGATCTAAACGCTTTTATATTTGTTTACAGAGAGAGTACCTTCATACTTTGTTTACCTTAAATAACTCCAGCGGTAACCACACTAATCCCTGAACGAGAAGAAGAAGAAGCAAAGATCTCGTAATCTTCAGACAGCAACACCTGCCCGATTTAGATAACATTCCGAATATCCTATATATGCAACTCATGTCAAGAATAAACTATTACCGTATCTTGGACACAAAAAGCGAACCAGGGAGATTAACTAGTGATGCTCCGGTACCAATCTGAGCTAAGATAGCCCAGTCTTTCCGCCTCACGAGCCCTGTACCACCTGCGTCAGGACATATGCCATCAGGATAGCCCATGCTCAATGGAGCATAATAAATAGAACACCGTTTGCTGAGAATATATGTGTGCAGTGAACTAGTACAGTGTGTGTCCAGCATCAGTGGGAAAGCTGCATGATTGGCAATGCTAGCAGATCGGAATAGATTTTAAACAGATGTGCCCACTTCCCATTGGAAAGTTTGTCTGTATGGCCAGTGTTGGTTCCAGGCCCATGCATCCAGCCAATGCACCCCCACATTGCATGCACTCATCTCCAAAAGCAGAGAAGAAGATCTGACCCTCTAAATCTAACAGAGACCTGCACTATGTTACCAGCTCATGCCTTCTTCAAGCAGCAGTGCCACCATACCATAGCCACATCTTGTAAAAAAAAAAAATACGGTGCAAGCCAGGAGCTCTGCCTATTTCATTAAGGATACAAAATGACCCTGTTTATTAGGAAAACTAGGCCAAAACCAGAATGCCCGGATCTGATCGAAAACCAAAGAAAAGCAGGAAAAAAAAAAGACACTAGAGCTTGGTGGTAGGGACTAGAAGAACACACGCACAGGACATCAAGGAACGCCGTCTGAATTGGACACAAGAGCGTCAAGGCCCAAAACTAACAAACGAAGCTCAAGAGCAACCGATCTATCCAATACCAGCTCTCGGAATCATAAAAAATTACAAATGGTTATCAATCCAGGACTGAATCTTCTGTGCTTTAAGAGCAACTCCAACGGGGCGACCCAAACGGACGCGCGGTTTGTCCGCTTTTCGTCCGTTTGGGTCGGCCAGGCGGACGTGCGCGTCCGCATTTTCATTTGGGTCGGCTTGACCGCCCTACGGGAGGCGGATCCAAATCTGCCGGTGTAGAAAAAAAAACAGGTTGCAGAAATAAACATTAATTAAACATTAAAGTGGCCGGTCAACCGCCGGCCAAAGTCCATTTAAACCTAATTAAACATTAATAAAAACATTTAAAAAAAAGTCTGCCGCCTGCACGCTGCCCTAGAAGTCCTCCGCCTTGCCCTTGCCCTTGACGTCGTCATCGGCGCCGATGAGGTCGATGAAGACGGGAGCAGGGCCAGCCCACCCGAACGCCGCTTGGTAAGCTGCCAGGGCAGCCTCCTTCAGCGTCTGCTGGGGCGGCGGCATTGCGGCTCGCCGGACGCGCTCCTCCTCCTCCTCCTCAAGCCACAGCGCCTCCGCGTCGCGTTGCAGCAGCTGCTCGTAGCTCATCTGCCACTCGCCGTCGGCCTCCTCCTGGGCGAGCCAGTGCGCCTTCCAGCGCTCAAGATGGGCCGCCTCCTCCTCCGGCGTCACGGCGTAGTGTACCGGAGGCGCGCTCACCCACTCGCGGTACACGCCGGTCCACGTGTAGGCCTCCTCCGGCCAAGAGGGTGGAGGCGGCGAGCGCTTCCGCGTCGGCTCCGGATCCGGCTTGGGCTCGACGATGGGTAGCGGCGGCGGTGGCGGAGACGGGTCGAAGAGCGGGGCGTCGACGGAGTCCCCTGCCGCCGACAAGGCAAGGGCGCGCTCCAGCCCATCCCAATGCGCGTCCTCCTCGAGCCGGCTAGCCTCCAGCGCGTGCTGCAGGGCCTCCTCGAGGGCGGCTTGGTACTCCGCCTCCGCCTCCATTTCCTCCGGCTCTACCCGCGGTGGCGGCGGTGGAAACGGCGGGTTGGCATCGACGCCTAGTCGCCGTTGCTCCTCGTGTTTGAGGGCAAACCAAGCCTCCTAGTTGGGAGAGTCGGCGGCGTACTCGGGCAGCCGTCGCTGCGCCGGCGTGAGCTGCGCCCGGCGCCTGCGCACCTCCTCGTCGTGCGCCCGCTGTGTCCGCGGAACCGCCGGCACCGGGATCCGCTGCGGATCGAGGTGCCAGTGGTGCGGCAGCGTCACGTCGGGGTAGGGCAGCGGCTGCCTGCACTCCCAGTGCCACCGCGCTTGGTGCACTGGGATGTGCAGACGCCGCCGACCTGGGTAGGCACGCGGCAGCGGCGGAGGAGGAGGGGGAGCACGGGAGGAGGAGGAGGCGCCGGGGGTGCTCTTGCCCTTGCCGGAGCTGCTGCCGAAAAGACCCATTGCTAGGGTTTGGCGTGTCGCCGACGAGGAAGCACGAAGGGTGGTGGGAGGCCAGATGTGGACGGAAGTGGATGAGGCCGGCCCCCGCCGCACGCGTGGGTTAAGAAAGGACGCTTCCACTGGCTGACTAGTGGGCCCGCTGTCGGTGGTCGTCATAAATTAGACGACGGGCGGTAGTTGGGTGGCCGCCAAGTGGGGCCGCGACGGACACCGAGGAGACGCGCGGCGCGTCCACGCTGACGCATTTCAGCCGCAAATTTGGGCCGGAAATGGGTCGGCGCGTTCGCGAAGCGGACGGCTTTTGGGAATGGGTCGGCGCGTTGGGCCGGTGTTTTTGTCCACAACGGACATGAGCGGACAAAATGGTTCGCCCCGTTGGAGTTGCTCTAACTAGTTTGGCTCTGTACACTGCTGCCGAGAGGGTTTCTTTCATATAATAGGACCAGTTCATTGTGTGAGGGGTAGCCTTTCTGAAGATCTTATCGTTTCTAACAGACCAAATACTCCAACAGCCTGCAAGGATAATGTCAATTGCCATGTCTTGAGGCAGGTCAGTGAGTCTGAGGCATATTTCATGATAGCTTGATATGCCTCTTCTTCTGTTTGGTAGAATCTGATTCCAGCATTCCATGGCAAAATTGCAATCCCAAAAAATATGCATAACCTTATTGAGACTAGAAGAACGCCCGTGCGTTGCAACGGGCCACATTAACTTTAAGAGTTCAATATTACGACATTGGCGACGTTTTTTATCATCAAATCCTCACACACACACTCTCTTCCTCCCTCTTCCTCACTCTCTCTCCCCCTCTCCCTCTCTCTCTCTCTCTAACACACACACATATCCATCTTATTGGGTACGGGACCATAATCCATCTATTTCACACACACACACACGCTAGTGCATAACAATATGGATTATGTGTATTATATTTGCCACCACAACTGAGGGAATTAATTTCACGTAAATCGGCCAGCCACAGCTCCAAGAATACGCGGAGGAGGTGGCCCGGGTCGGCGTTGGCGCCGTCTGGCGCGGGCCACGGGCCCGCTTCCAAATGCACGTGCAATGCATGTCTTCACAAATATTATAACCAGATGTGAGAAATCACATGCATAGAAAAGACATTCTGATAGCAATCCAAATACCATAAATCAACTTTTTTTTATTAGAAGATGTATTAGAAGGTTTGCATGCTGATGTATTAGAAGAAGAAATAGACATTACATAGAGTCGGGCGGCCATGCCGCGGTTACAAAGACGACGCGACTACACCTAGCGGGCAACCATAATGTCGCGGAAAGGAAAACAACCCACATACAGTTGAAATGAAACTATCTCCAGATATCAGCCAACCCTTTGGGCTTTGGCCCCGGAGAGCTTCCGCAATCCGACTTCGTCCTTGATACGCCGGCAAAGCTCCTGGGCCAATCAACTTATGATTCAAATGTCCAAGAAATGCTATAATTTATCATTCTATGCATAGTGTAAAGAGTGAAAACACAAGCAATTATCTCAGTAATTCGTAAATTAGATTATGCAATTCTCATGGATGTTGTCTCCAATTTCATTCTCGGTGTATAGGTGAGAAGTGCACCAAAAATCGTGTTATGAGAATCAACATTCGTGCCATGCAATCGGCACTGTACATAGTAAACAAAGTTGCTGGAAGTTGTCAATAAGTACCATTCCCAACATTGTGCACAAAATTATACATGGCCAAGACTAAATCAATACGTAAATCTGCAATGTTAACTGACCATGTAAACAAATTAAACACAATTAAGGTAAATCTGTTTGGATTGTGCATCATTCGGGTAAAGAAAGTAGAATACAAAATGTGATACATGGAAGTAGTGCCGTGGGCAGGATTTCGCCACGCCCAGGGACAGGCACTCGTTGGAACAGTTGCGCTACTGCGATAAATTTGTGTGTTATTTTTCTTGTGGAATGGAAAGTAGAAGGGTCCTCAAAACTCAGGCAGGCCTAGCATTGTAATGTGGTAGTCAACCATTAGCATTTACATAAAATTCATCATTGTCATACTCACAATCTAATGCACGCAGAGTAACAATGATATGATTAGGGGCAAAACAATTCTTCGAAAACAATAAATCAATAATGAATAAATAGATACATGTTGTTCTTAAAACCAACCATTCTTGTTGCCTGGCTCTAGGATTAGAGAGAGACCCTGAGGAGATGGTCAGAGGGGGAAGGTGCACATCTACAAGGACTTGTTAGGGAACACAATTAAATTATCTGATTCCATTGAGTTAAACAAGGATAGCGAGATCTGCAAAAATGTAGACAACATGTAGGCTTATTATGTACTTATTATGGCTAGTATCAACTTCAAATATTTTTTCTGGATGACCATCGCTTTAGTTAACAGACCATTAAAACGTCCTTTGAATTTCCTAGGCACTGTAGCGGATAATCCCTTAAGAAGATGAAGACTTGCTTCCAAGTGAAGAAGCAAGGCTTGAATCTATTATAATTCACATTTGGTTGCATATTGTATGCGCACACAGCTTCATGCAATAATTCTATCATAATTATCAAACGGATAAAAAGAAAAACAATACAACCTTATTTATTTATACTACCATACTACTTTCGTTCCTTTGCAGCAGGTATGATACTATGCAACAACGTAATTTCTGAAGAAACAAGTGACCAACTTTGTTCGAAACGATATCCCTCGAGTTCTCTTAAGATCCATAAGAGAAGTAGTCGCAGAACTGAAATGAACAACCCACAAAGCTTTGATATCCAAATGCAAAAGGGGTGAGAGGGCAATCATAAAGAAACAGAAGTTAAATATAAAAGATAGTAATCTCACATCAGGATATGACTCGAGAGCATTATCGCCAGTTAAAAGTGAACCATGCTTGAAACCTTTATTTTCAAAAACATTGCACCTACATGCAGCAAAAATCCATAAGTCAATGATCAATAAAATAGTGTCCATGAGCGGGACAAACTAACAAATTTATGTGTATTGATTAACCATACATCCAAATCATGTAATAACCCGCATTGGTCCTTCTTCGGACATTTCTTCTTTCCTGAGCATAGACAGAAACAATAGAGAGATAATAGAGAGAAGGATGTCAGCTAATCAAACAAAAATGACAGACAATACACAAAATGACGGACAATAACCAACCAACACCACTTCCCTTTCCCAGTACTAACTCCTACCATCGTTGCAAACTTCGTCCTCCCCCCCCCCCCCCCCCCCCCCCCCCCCCCCCCCCCCCCCCCCCCCCCCCCCCCCCCCCCCCCCCCCCCCCCCCCCCCCCCCCCCCCCCCCCCCCCCCCCCCCCCCCCCCCCCCCCCCCCCCCCCCCCCCCCCCCCCCCCCCCCCCCCCCCCCCCCCCCCCCCCCCCCCCCCCCCCCCCCCCCCCCCCCCCCCCCCCCCCCCCCCCCCCCCCCCCCCCCCCCCCCCCCCCCCCCCCCCCCCCCCCCCCCCCCCCCCCCCCCCCCCCCCCCCCCCCCCCCCCCCCCCCCCCCCCCCCCCCCCCCCCCCCCCCCCCCCCCCCCCCCCCCCCCCCCCCCCCCCCCCCCCCCCCCCCCCCCCCCCCCCCCCCCCCCCCCCCCCCCCCCCCCCCCCCCCCCCCCCCCCCCCCCCCCCCCCCCCCCCCCCCCCCCCCCCCCCCCCCCCCCCCCCCCCCCCCCCCCCCCCCCCCCCCCCCCCCCCCCCCCCCCCCCCCCCCCCCCCCCCCCCCCCCCCCCCCCCCCCCCCCCCCCCCCCCCCCCCCCCCCCCCCCCCCCCCCCCCCCCCCCCCCCCCCCCCCCCCCCCCCCCCCCCCCCCCCCCCCCCCCCCCCCCCCCCCCCCCCCCCCCCCCCCCCCCCCCCCCCCCCCCCCCCCCCCCCCCCCCCCCCCCCCCCCCCCCCCCCCCCCCCCCCCCCCCCCCCCCCCCCCCCCCCCCCCCCCCCCCCCCCCCCCCCCCCCCCCCCCCCCCCCCCCCCCCCCCCCCCCCCCCCCCCCCCCCCCCCCCCCCCCCCCCCCCCCCCCCCCCCCCCCCCCCCCCCCCCCCCCCCCCCCCCCCCCCCCCCCCCCCCCCCCCCCCCCCCCCCCCCCCCCCCCCCCCCCCCCCCCCCCCCCCCCCCCCCCCCCCCCCCCCCCCCCCCCCCCCCCCCCCCCCCCCCCCCCCCCCCCCCCCCCCCCCCCCCCCCCCCCCCCCCCCCCCCCCCCCCCCCCCCCCCCCCCCCCCCCCCCCCCCCCCCCCCCCCCCCCCCCCCCCCCCCCCCCCCCCCCCCCCCCCCCCCCCCCCCCCCCCCCCCCCCCCCCCCCCCCCCCCCCCCCCCCCCCCCCCCCCCCCCCCCCCCCCCCCCCCCCCCCCCCCCCCCCCCCCCCCCCCCCCCCCCCCCCCCCCCCCCCCCCCCCCCCCCCCCCCCCCCCCCCCCCCCCCCCCCCCCCCCCCCCCCCCCCCCCCCCCCCCCCCCCCCCCCCCCCCCCCCCCCCCCCCCCCCCCCCCCCCCCCCCCCCCCCCCCCCCCCCCCCCCCCCCCCCCCCCCCCCCCCCCCCCCCCCCCCCCCCCCCCCCCCCCCCCCCCCCCCCCCCCCCCCCCCCCCCCCCCCCCCCCCCCCCCCCCCCCCCCCCCCCCCCCCCCCCCCCCCCCCCCCCCCCCCCCCCCCCCCCCCCCCCCCCCCCCCCCCCCCCCCCCCCCCCCCCCCCCCCCCCCCCCCCCCCCCCCCCCCCCCCCCCCCCCCCCCCCCCCCCCCCCCCCCCCAATCATGTGGCTCTAATTACTTCGGATTGTTATGTGTACACTAAGCGGGGTGCAGTTAGGGAAGAAAATGTTTTCTAATTAATGTGATGATTGAGTGATTTAAGATAAGGTTAATTAATTTAGATTTGATCTTTATAGATTGTTCGTGATTGATTCTACATTACTAAATAACTTGCGCCAGTACGGAAAGTTCTGATCTGTTCAGATTTCTTTCGTTGTGTGAGAGGGTGACGCGAAAATAAACCGATAAAGTGGGGGGAGGGGACGAAAAAAATCTACGAAAAAAAAACAGCGAAGGTGGGACGAAAAAAAAACCATGGTAGGTGGGACGAAAATTGACCGGCGGAGACTACCAACTGCTTCATTAGGAGTAGAGATAATACTCCATAGAGATTGGTGGTGCAACAACCTGAGTCACCTCAACAACATCACTCCTCTCCTTGGCCTAATCACGTCAACAACATTTTGTAGAATACAATAAGCGTATTAATTTCCCAACGAGTGATTGTTTCTAGTAACATGATGCGATTATTGAAATTGTAGCAACAGTATAGATTGAAGGAAATTAACAGGTGCAACTGCAAGATTTTACTATTTGAACTCAATCACAGTTACAGCCTATGTAAGTAACATTTTTTCCAGCTGTTCTTTTTTCCAAACTTAACCATGCAGTAGTGATGCTTATTCATTAAGGAGTGAAAAAGATAGAAAGTAGAGTTTTAAAAGAATATAAAGTATTTTCCAGCTGTTCTAAAATGATAGTAAAAAAGGGGAAAAGGAAGATGCTCCCTCATCTCATCAGAGATGGCATTTTCCAGATTGTGGCTACTCAAAACTCGTATCGAAGAAGATTCATCCTTCATTTTTAAGAGAAAGCACCTCTTTTTTTCACAGAACCTTCTTAATCAGGAGGTCTCATCGAGCAGCGACAAACAAAATGGTAAGCAATCATTATGCTTTTCATCTATTTTATTTATTGACAGTTTTTCACATTTCCATGAGTAAGCACAAGTACACAATAGTTCAACCAGCAAAAATGTTTATAGGAATCGATGAAATTTGTGGCATACCAAAGTGGCCTGAAATTTCTTGCGCTTAAAGATATGTCATTTTTAAAGATCTGACGTAAGATTTTTAATATTACCGTAAAAAAAAAGCCCTGAAATCGATGAAAAAGGTTTGGAGAAAGTCCAAGTGTGTGTATCTGCTGGACACCACATTCCGAGAACTCCACTACAAGTAAAAGAGAGTTTTGGTGCATGCTTGTAAGTCACAGCTCAACATCGACATAATATTAGTACTTGATCTCGAGCAAAATCCGAATCCTTCTGAGTATGCACTGTGTCAGCTGTCTAATCAAGTTATAAGAAGATAAGTAAAGAAGGAAGGTGCTTTCTCAGCATTTGGTTTATCTCTGATCAGATAGAGAGAAAATGCTTTAATTTCACATCAGATTCCTAATCAGCTGGTCTCCTCAAGCAGTGACAAACAAAATGGAGACAATCACAAGGTTTTTTTTATCTGTTTGTCGGAAATTTTCCACCTGTAAAAAGAAGACAGGGAGAAAAGAAAGGGAAGATGCTTATTCACCTCATCAGAAATGGCCTTGGGTGTATATTTTCAGATCGCCGGTACTCATAGCTCGTATCGAATTAAATGCGCCCTCCATGTGGAAGGAAAAACATTTCCATTTCACATCAGATTCTTAATCAGGTTGTCTCCTCAAGCAGTGACAGTAACCAATCATTATGTTTTTAATCTACTTGTCGATGATTATTCGCATTTTCACCGGTAAGCACAGCACCGTGACAGTCGGCTTGCCGCTCCCGGGGGCCTTATAAATAACCGGCCAAGTTGCCTAGAATTTACCAAGACACTCTGAGCACGCAACACCCTTTGGAGCTTGATAGTGAGTGTGCTCTAGCAAGTGACGACGCCACAGCAAACTCTCTCGGCATACAAAACTAGTGCCAGTAGTAAACAACAGAGCAGAGAAAGAAAATAAATTCTTTGAGGGCCGGAGAGGTAACTGTAGGGGAAATGGATGTTGAGTCGGCGAGGCAACAAGGTTCCAAGTGGGACTCCAACTCCATGGCTGCGGCCTCCCAGGTCTCTGTGGACTGGAGGGGCAAGCCTTGCAGGCCTCACAAGCATGGAGGCATGAAAGCTGCTGTGTTTGTCCTAGGTGTGCATCCATCCATGCTTCTGTCTCCTTTCTTCTTGATTCAACATGTATGTTGATGTGCTCTGTTCTTGTCCTTTGATTGTTTGGATCGTACGTACGTGTTGGTGTAGGGATACAGGCGTTTGAGATCATGGCGATCGCGGCGGTGGGGAACAACCTCATCACCTACGTGTTCAACGAGATGCACTTCCCGCTGTCCAAGTCGGCCAACATCGTCACCAACTTCATCGGCACCATGTTCCTCCTCTCCCTGCTCGGCGGCTTCCTCTCCGACTCCTACCTCGGCAGCTTCTGGACCATGCTCATCTTCGGCTTCGTCGAGCTCTCCGTAAGCCACCCACCGTAAAACCACCAAGAAAAAGGATCATTTCTTTTGTTTTTCTACTATAAAACTATAAAAGGCAGGGGAAAAAGCTCAAGCAGGGAAACTGAAAAATGAAAAGATTGTGGCGACACACAGACGGGATTGGCATGTAACAAAAATGTTGACAAGATAATAAGCAAGTAAAGGTGAAAGAAGATGGTGCCATTGTGGGAGCAAATCATGGCCGGCTGCAGCTGCCGTCTAGTGCGCCTTCAGTGGGCGGCCGGCCGGCCAAAACATCAATCCACTCTTGCGAAAAGGAGGAAACTGAAAATTATATCTCTTTTTCCTTTCGTGCATCAATGGCTATTGGCTACCAATCTACCACCAGGTTCCTAAAGAGGATTAGCTTTTTTTTTTTTGGCATTTTGCAGGGGTTTATACTGCTGGCGGTGCAGGCGCACCTGCCGCAGCTGCGCCCGCCGGTGTGCGACATGAAGGCGGCCGGGCAGTGCGAGGAGGTGGCCGGGGTGAAGGCCGGCATCTTCTTCGCCGCGCTCTACCTGGTGGCGCTGGGCAGCGGATGCCTCAAGCCCAATATCATCGCGCACGGCGCCGACCAGTTCCGTCGCGACGGCGAGGAGGCCGTCGATGGCGGGAAGCGGCTCTCCAGCTACTTCAACGCGGCCTACTTCAGCTTCTGCGTGGGCGAGATGGTGGCGCTCACCGTGCTCGTCTGGGTGCAGACACGCTCCGGGATGGACGTCGGTTTCGGGGTCTCTGCCGCCGCCATGGCGGTCGGCCTTGTCAGCCTCGTCGCCGGCGTCTTCTTCTACCGGAACAAGCCACCGCAGGGCAGCATCTGCACGCCGATAGCAAAGGTACGTACGTCGTATCAACAGGGAACAGTCCTCAGACAAGGTAGCGTGGGGCGTTAAAAAAATAATTTAATCGAACAAATGCACTTATTTACAAAAAATACCCTCCGTTCCTTTACGTGAGATGTATTATTTTTGGCACGATGACCAAGGCACAGAATTATAGACATGTTGAGACGAAATTACCCTTGGCAAATTTGTTGGTTAGTGGCAAGTAAATCAATTAGTTTAGGAAAGTAAGAGATACATGCAATCGATAGAGAGACACTTTCCTTCTTTTGCTACAAGAAAAGATACAGACAATCAGAAGAGAGATACTTTCCCTTTTTCTGAAAGGCTAACAAAGGAATTATGTGAAATTAGAAGAAATGCACCTTACATTTTGGAATTTTATCAAAAAACAAATACACCTTATATAAAGGAATAGAGGGAGTATATTTTGTGGACGTACACTGTGGACTGAAGTCTGCCGGCCTTCCTCACAAATATCACGAACAAATAGGCCATTTTTGCACCCCTTTTGCATTTTGGATGCACAGACCCAAATTGTTGGGCATATTCAGGGCATGTTTTTATTGTAATGTTAAAAATCTGACGTCAGATTTTTAACCACGACAAATCTTTAAGCGCAAGAAATTTGCCCAAGATAATCAAATTTGTTCATATTGGAATCCTCCTAAAAAGGCAATATTTTCCAAAGAAGGGTTTTAGTGGGATTTGTAGACTCCACAACGGCCAACGGCCCTAGCAATACGTATGTGCACTAGCTACTGGTATATAATATGTACTTAGGCACACTATAATTGTAGGAAATATTTGGGTGAATAGGCATGTGTGTGTATCCAACATGTTTAAACAAGAAAAGCTTGACCATGTACGTATCATCATCATGATTCCTTGTTTAGAAAGCACTCCTGCTGAATCTGGCCTGATATGCTGCTTTAGGTGTAAAGAACCGCCGGCCAGTGATATTTAATCTACAAAACCTTGACCCGAAAGGCACACAACAAAAAGGTTTTCTATGAAATTAACAAAGAAAAATTATTTACAGAAAAGCAATTTGTTCAGTAAGATATGCTACATCTGAAATGAAATATTTTGCTTATTATCAGTCTGGCGCGCACACAAATGGGTTGTTAATCAAGATCCCATAAAGCACACGAAACTCATGTATTTGGTAAAAGTGGATCCATCTCAAGAAATTATCACAAAATTTGATATTCTAAATAACGTAAAACTCCATACATGTGGTGGTAAATATATTTGTCGCATGATTTATATCACACACATCTCCCTTTTGGTGGGACAAGTTGACAAGGGCTAGTGGCACTTCTTTTGAGTGGGTCACAAAAACAGCCGCTCATATCTCCTATTGGAATGTGCATGTGATTATTAATCACAGAACCGTAGGCCCATTCTGTTATGCTTGTGATGCATCAATCATGGAGGTATGTGACATCAGTGACATGCATGCCCAAATGGGACACCACCTACCTAGCTTTCTTATTCTTGGAACCAACATTTACTTACAATCAACCATTTGCAAGTTGCATTTTCTCCTTAAGCTCATATAGCTAGCTTTAGCCTCATGAAAATCCAACTAGAAAATCAAAACTCATGAAAATCAAAACACCTCAAAGGCTAGGATAGTTATATCTTCCTTTGTCTAAAAATGAGAATCAATGTGTCTAGGTCTTCGTCGCCGCGGTAGCCAAGAGGAAGCAAGTGTGCCCATCGTCCAGGGCCACACTGAAGGGCATGTCCTCCACGGGTGCACATGAGGTGCGTCTCAACACCACCAACATCTGCCGCATCAATAAGTTCAGGTAATTAAGGATTTGATTTTACATAGACATGGACACATGAGGGCCTCGGGCTGGCGTGTTTGTATGCCTTGTTCTATCGTTCAGTTTTTCTTATCAAATGGTCAATGTTGTTCTTCTATATATGAGAAGACAGAGCTCCTGTCGGTTGCTTGAAAAAAAAACACATGAGAAAGTCATTTGCAATATGTCGCTTAAAAAAATCAGGAAGAGGGCAAATCTACAAGATTTATCGCCCAATTTCTGAATGGATTACGGGCTTCCCTTTTTTGCAGAAATTCGCTCAAAATAAAATTCTCTGAAATTTTCTAGAATTTTGTACTGATTATTCTTGTCAGAGCTCTCAGTTTCCTTCGTTTGCACGTTTTAATTTAGGTTCTTGGACAAAGCGTGCGTGAAGGCGCAGGACGGTGGCAGCAAGGAGAGCGGGTGGGGGCTGTGCACGCCGGCGGAGGTGGAGCAGGTGAAGGTGCTGCTGTGCGTGGTGCCCATCTTCGCGTGCACCATCGTCTTCAACACCATCCTCGCGCAGCTTCAGACCTTCTCCGTGCAGCAAGGGAGCGCCATGGACACCCGGCTCGCCGCCAACTTCCACGTCCCGCCGGCGTCGCTCCAGGCCATCCCCTATATCATGCTCATCGTGCTCGTCCCGGCCTACGAGGCCGTCTTCGTGCCCGCCGTGCGCCGCCTCACGGGGGTCGGCACAGGCATCACGCCGCTCCAGCGGATCGGGGTCGGCCTCTTCGCCGTCACCTTCTCCATGGTGGCCGCCGCGCTGGTCGAGGCCCGCCGCCGCCACTCGTCCGTCTACGGAGATGGGCGGACGCTGTCCATCTTCTGGATCGCGCCGCAGTTCCTGGTGTTCGGGCTGTCGGAGATGTTCACAGCCGTGGGGCTCATCGAGTTCTTCTACAAGCAGTCGCTCTCCGGCATGCAGTCCTTCCTCACCTCCATGACCTACTGCTCCTACTCCTTCGGCTTCTACCTCAGCTCCGTGCTGGTGTCGCTCGTCAACAGGGTGACCTCGAGGAATGGCGGCAATGGCTGGCTCAGCAACAACGACCTCGACAAGGACAGACTGGACCTCTTCTACTGGCTCCTGGCCGCGCTCAGCATCCTCAACTTCTTCAACTTCCTCTTCTGGTCGAGGTGGTACTCCAACAGCGTCGAGACGGTGCAGGTTGCCGGAGTTGGAGGCGATGGTGGCAGCAGTGAGCAGGAGGATGAAAAGGGTTCTGCGTGAACAGTATGCATTGGTCTCTAGAAAGTGGGGTCGGCCAGATATAGTACATTAGTGGATTAATCAATTAACCTTCCGTAGTTTTTAACCTTTACTCCCTCCGTCCCATAATATAAGAACGTTTTTGACATTAGTGTGGTGTCAAAAACGTTATTATATTATGAGACAGAGGGAGTATTATCTATCTATATGGTTTTGCCTTGTATCGGTAGTGTGTAGATGTGTGTATGGATCTCATCAACTAATTAAGTGTTGCACATGTCGTTAGTTAATTGCTGCTGGCTAGGTACAGGTTAAAGGGTGTGTAATGGTGCAACGCCTGCAGCATAAGCAGCTGTGGGTAGGGAACTAGGGATCAAGTAGCCAGTCCTGCATTAGATCAGCTGGCTATCATGTAGTTTTAAGAAGGCTATGTAAATAGTAAAGGGATAAGTATATTTTTCGTCCCTCGACTCTTCCGAAAGTTTAGAAATCGTCCTCAACTTCAAAGACACCAAAACTTAGGCTGTGTTCGGTTTCTCTCTGCTCCTCAACTCCACTCCCGGAGTTGGTGGGTCGGCGCCGAACGCTAAAGCTCCACGGAGCTGAAAACGCGGAGTGGAGCCAGCTCCAGCGCACTTATGCAGAGTGGCTGTTTCCCAGATCTCAGATCTTTAAAATCATGGAGTTGATAAAATTTACAAAGGAACTGCCACCGCCAAGGGAAAAAGGTTCAGAGTGGCCACACGACTCGCTCGTTTCTGTTTCATCCACCCGCCACGAGTGAATCAGGAGCGGAGCGGAGCTGTCGAACAGTTTTTTCTAGGGCTATTTTCTACAAGGAGCAGCGTTTCAGTAGGAGGAGCCGGAGTCGAGGATTTGGACGAGCCAGACCATTTCCGAACAGGCTCTTAGTCCATCAACTTTCAAAACCGGATAAGTTTAGTCCCTCGAGCAGTTTCCGTCCAGCGTGAACAGTGCATTGGTGAACAGTAAATTCAAAAAAAAATAGCCAAAACATCTGAAATTTTGTGGGGTCCAAGATAGTCGGGTGCACAAGGTGAATGCAAAGTTTCGTGTTGGTTCGACATTCCAGGAGCTCGCGACAAAGAAAAAAATAAATATGTACGTCGATAAACAGTAAATTCAACAAAACTAGCAAGAAAATTATAAAAAAAAGAACTTTTTGGCATCCAAGATGCTTGGGTGCGCAATGTGCGTGCAAATATTCATGATGTTTGGACATTGTAGGAGCTCCTGGTAAAAAAACAAAATTTGGCCCAAAAAAAACTTTGGAAAAGTGCACTATTTTTTTTGGCTAGAGCTGCTCGGATGTCATTTGATCGCGAAAACTTGCAAGCACCTTTCATACCGAAGCCTCTTTGATGCCAAAAAATTTCACATTTTTTTGTTTCTTTTTTGCTATTTTTTTTGAATTTACTGTTCACCAATGTACATATTTACTTTTTTTTTCTTTGTCATGAGGTCCTGGAATGTCGAAACACCATGAAATTTTGCACGCGTTTTACGCACATGAGTATCGTTAATCCCACAAAATTTCATTTTTTTGCTTTTTTTTTCAAATTTACTGTTTTTGGTGGTTTTAAAAGTTGAGGGACTAAATTTTGATGGTTTTATAGTTGAGGGACAATTTCTACACTTTCGAAAAAGTTGAGGGACGAAAAATATAGATATCCCAATAGTAAATGATTGGCCAGAAAAAGGCACTAGTTTATCCTCTGCTACATGAACCCGTAGTTACACTTATCCAATTTTTTTTTGGAAAACTTCTGATCTATTTAATTATGACAGTAACGAACACCAGCGAATCAACATGTACTTGGATGGTTAGGAGGACAATGGTATCCCCAACCCACCAGGGTTCAAAACCTGATACTCGCATTATTCCTAGATTTATCTCAGCATTTTCGATGATGCGCGGTCAGTGGGAGGAGACGTTCCCGTCGACTACGAGGGGTTCAGTCTCTCAGAGGTGCTCATAGGGGTAGGGTATGCGTGTGTGTGTTCATAGGGATTAGTGTATGCATGTATATATGAGCGTATGCGTCTGTATTGTATTCTAAAAAAAGTACAGCAAACACCAGAAATAATAAAAATTGCATCTAGGTCCATAGACCACCTAGCGATGACTACAAGCACTGAAGCGAGGCGAAGGCGCGCCACCGTCATCACCCCTCCCTCACCGGAGCCGGTCAAAACTTGTTGTAGTAGACAGTCAGGAAGTCGTCGTGCTATGACCTTATAGGACCAGCGCACCAGAACAGTGAAGAGTAGCATAAATCGGAAGGATCCAACCTGAACATACACGAACGTAGACGAATGACGACCAGATCCGAGCAGATCCATCAAAGAAAGATCCACAGAAGACACAACTCCACGCCCACCGATGATTCTAGACGCACCACAGGAATGGAGGTTAGGTGGGAAGAACCTTATTCATCTTCAGGGAGCCGCTGCAGTCTCGCCTTTCTGAGCAGGACACAAACCCTAACAAAACTCAAAGAAACAACTAAAAACAAAGCCCTCCCGCAAGCAAGGGTCGGGATCCACCGCGCTCCCATGACCCTAAGGCCGCCGGAGACGAGGCGGGCCGGTGATGGCACCGAAGGGAGGCGGAGGAACCCTAAGCTTTTTAGGGGAGAGGAGCCGGTTACGCTGATCCGATTAATATTTCCGAGATACAAAACTTCTTTTAAGTAAAAAAAAAAAGGCCGCCCTCTCCGATTTCATTTATAGAATGGGATTGGTAAATCTCAGTCGACTAAGACTTAACAAAGTCTCAGTCGATGGAATATTCGTTAGATCTTACGTGGAGATCCGTGTAAATTTTTCTTTTAAATTCTTGTTTCTTCTTTTTTATATATTCTGTCACTTGACTGGGCCTTTGTTAAGTCTCAGTAGATTGAGATCTAGCCACACCCTTTATAGAAACTAAGGTATTTGCTTACGGAATGAAAACTATCCTACTTAAGCTATCAACAGAGCCAACATCCAGAGCATTTCATACCATTGTTTACATTATTGGGTTATGAAGAACCATAGCACAGGGCCACGGATCATGCAAGATCCCCATACCAAGGAGGCTAGTTTTAGACTGGAACCTCTCCAAAACCAACCAGACTCCAAACATAATTGACCAGGAGAACAACTAGAAATAAGAAAAAGGTCTAGCGGCAAAGCCATAGACTACCAGCAAGGCGAAGATCAACCAACAGCTGCAAGGCAAGAACCCAGCGGGAGCAAAGTAGCAGCTCAGCTAGCCACCAATCCGAAGAACTTCACGCCTCCACCCTTGGGATGCCCTGTACACTTCACTTGTTATTCGCTTTATTATTTTTGCCCCCAGCATTAGCTCATTTTACCAAGATGCAATTTTGACCGACATCCGAGAGAGTAATGGGAACACCATCAACTCAAAGTCGAGCAAGAGTAGGAGTAGTCACACCCAATAATAGGCAACTGAGACTATAGAACGGGAACTAAGAAAAGGGCCGCCTGCGAATGGCGAGGACCGAAGACGGTGGCAATCAGGACACGTGTAAAAGGTAGGACAACAAAGAAGCCACCCCACATCAGAGTCTAAGAAGCTTCACACCAGGATGAAAGCAAGGTCGAAGACGCTGACGCATTCCAACCAGTTGGTGCCTGAGCTCCCTGGCGATGCCCGCAACGCAACGCACCCGCCGAGCCCGAAATGATAAACTTGGGATTTCACCCGGAGCCCTGGCAAGAAGAAGGTACTGATACATCTCGATTGTATCTACTCCCTCCGTTTTTGTACATGAGGCCACTATTCCATTTTTCAGGTATCAAGAAAAGCCAACTAATAAATAACATGATTAATTGTGTGGAAAACCTCTCGTGTTCCTGAATTATTAAACATATTGCATGTGTTGCCTCTTTCTCTATGGTTGCATGCAACGTTCACATTAATAAGCACCATCGTACGAGGCAAAAATATAATCAGTTCTTCTCAGTAAAAGATTGTGATCTTGTATAGAAGCAAATTGTATTTTTGATAGTGGCCTTGTTTTAAAACCGGAGGGAGTGTAATTTTTGCTATGTTCATGCTACTTTTATACCATTATTACATAGTTTTGGCAACTTTTTTTCAATTTGTTGGACTAACCTATCATTCCAGTTCCAAGTGCCAGTTATTGTTTCCTCCATATTTTTTGGACTTTACATAAAAAATATTTTACTGGGGACCAAAAAATCAAATAAAAAAACACCGTGGAGATTGAAGGCCAGAGGACGCCATGGGCCTGAGAGCCACCAGAGGACCACTATGCGTCCTATGCGACACATACCCTGGCGACGTGGTGAGGCTGCATGGGGGCCTAGGGCACCTCTCTGCAGCCGCTCAGTCTCTCTGCCTTAATATTGATCTGAAAACCCCAGAAATAATTGTCGAGGAACATTTTCGCCACCATCACCTCGTGTTTCATGATGATCTAATCTGGAGACCTTTTTATGTACTCTGCATGAGGGGGGATTTGTCATCGGAGCTATCGTCGTCAACCTTGCTATCACCATGTTCATGTGTGAGCTGTCAGTCTTGGACTATGGGTTCATAATTGTAGTTAGATGGCATCCTCTCACCCGTGCTTCTCAATACAAAGATCAAATGAGCTTCCCTACATGATTGTGAACCATATGATGTTATTCTCAATGTTTTTGCTGTTGTGTGATGAATTATCACTTTTATGATCGGATTATCTTTGGATTTTTCTAGTTCATTATTGCATGATTAATAGACATATATGCTTGATGTCCTCTAAATGCACAGGACTTGGTTGTAGCTATTTTCGAAGTAAGAGTATCGATCCCATAGAGAGCTAAGGAAATGGTCATTACTCCTTTATAAAGGTTTATTGAAAAGTTCCTGCAAGTTATTTTAGATCCCAATCAAAAGGGGTGCGAGAGTGGAAAATATTCCAAGGGTTTGTCAACCAGAATTAAAGTGTGCAAGAGTAACAACTAAGAACAAGAGAGTAATGGAAATGATGGAAACTACAATAAGGATAAGGCGTTCACATGGAGTCTGGATTCCCCACTAGTATTTATGATACATAATTGTGTAGAAACACAACCTTGGTTCAGATATGTAATCCTTGTTATATGTAATATTGTGTGTGCAGAGTCAATAATAAGATTCATGCATACTATCGCAACTCTATATTACACACGCCACCACCATCCCTCCAATACATGTTGGTGGAGTATGACAGTGATTATGTGTTGGAAATATGCCCTAGAGGCAATAATATTTGTATTATTATATTTCCATATTCATAATTAAAGAGTTATGTTCTATGCTATAACTGCTATGGTCCTGGAATATGTGATTCAGTGGAAAACTCATATGCACGTGTGGAATGATAAACGGTTAAATAAAAGGTTCCTAGTCTTGCCTCTAAGACTACCTCAAGTGTTATTGGTGATCATGTTTTTCGGATCTTAGCGTATCGTTAAGTGTTAAATGATAGTCCTAAAACAACATTGAGATTATGACGTTGGAAGAACAATCATATTGAATCGACCCAAATTTGTCTGTTATGAATTGAGTAATATCGTCTGTAATCAACTGTAATAACACGGAGTGTTAACGTGTGATTTTGCTCCTTAGACCATGAGAGTATCGTAGTAACTTCTTACCGTACGGTGGGCTTTGGGGTTGCTCAAACATCACCTCTAACACGGTGATCATAACGACAACTTACAGGTTCATCAGAAAGTTTGACAAGGGACTAGATAGCTCGAGAGTAAGATTTGCTCCTCCGACGATGAAGAGATATTCTTAGGTCCCTCTCGGTGTGACGGCATCCATCATTGTCTGGCCAAACACAGGTGACTACGTCACAGGGATGCCATAACACGACAACGAGAAAAAGGAACAAAACCGGTAACAAGGATTTCGGTATAGTGAGCATGTGATGACTCAGGAGGATACCAATGCATCTCGGGTTTGTAAAGTATTGTGAAGCAAAGGGAACATCACATGATACCCAAAGGTTCACTCGAATATCATTTGTGTGCTCATAGGGATCGATATGGACGTCCACGGTTCCGCTATCGGTCATTGAACGAATGGGTTCATTCATGTCTATGAGTTAGCGAACCTACGGGGTCACAAGCTTAAGGCAATCACGATCTGCTAAGTGTTAGTAGGACGGGAGTGATGAGAACATATTTTTGGAATTGTTTCATTAATATTCAGAATAGTCCCCAGAGGATCCAGAAGCGTTCCGTGGTCACCGGAAGGGTTTCAGTGAATATCGGGTATTACCGATAAATAATATATAGGTGAAAATGTTTTCGGGATGTTAATATATATATATATATATAATTGTATGAAAGTATTTAGAATAATTTTATATTTAATTTAATATCAACTAGTCTTAAAAGGCCAAGAGTGTTGGAAATATGCGCTAGAGGCAATAATATTGTATTATTATATTTCCATTATTCATAATTAAGAGTTTATATTTCATGCCATAACTGCTATGATCCTGGAATATGCGATTCAGTGGAAAACTCATATGCACGTGTGAAATGATAAACGGTCAAACAATAGGTTTCCGGTCCAGCCTCTAGGACTGGCTCAAGTGTTGTTGGTGATCACGTATTCCGGATCTTAGGATATCGTTAGGTGCAATGATAGTCCTAAAACAACATTGAGGGTATGACGTTAGAAGAACGATCATATTGAATCGACCCAATCTTGTATGTTATACTTTGTGATCATATCATTTGAAATAATCTGTTATAGCACGGAGTGTTAGCATATGTACTTTAGTTCCTCAGACCATGAGAGTGTCTCGGTTACTTCTTACCAGACGGTGGACTTTGGGCTTGCTCAAACATCATATGTAACAAGGTGATCATAACGACAACTTTCAGGTTCACCGGAAAGTTTGACAAGTGAACGAACAGCTCGAGAGTGGTATTTGCTCCTCCGACGATGGAGAGATATTCTTAGGGCCCTCTCGGTGTGATGACATCCATCATCATCTGGCCAGACACAGGAGACTACATCACGGGGATGCCGGAACACGTCAACGAGAAAGAAGAACAAAACCAGTAACGGGAGCAATGGTATAGTGGGCATGGTGATGACCCAGGAGGATACCGATGCACACTAGGTTTTGTAAAATATCGTGAAGCAAAGGGAACATCACATGATAACCAAAGGTTCACTCAAATATCATTCGTGTAATCATAGGGACCGATATGGATGTCCACGGTTCCGCTATCGGTCATTGAACGAAGGAGTTTCGTTCATGTCTATGCTTTACCGAACCGACGGGGTCACAAGCTTAAGGTAATCATGATCTGCTGAGTGTTAGTGGAACGAGAGTGATGAGAATATATTTATGAAATAGTTTCATTAATACCCGGAATAGTTCTGAGAGGTTCCGGAAGTGTTTCGGGGTCACCGGAAGGGTTTCGGTGAATATTGGGTAATACCGGGTATTACCGATTAATTATATATAGGTGGAAAATGTTTCTGGAGATGTTAAATTATAGATATAATGCTCTGAAAATGTTTTAGGTATTTTATATATTAATTAAATATCAACGGGCCTTAAAAGGACAAGAGGGGGAAAGGAGACTTGGGCCATAAAGGCCCAAGTGGAGGTGGCGCCCCCCCCCCCCCTCCTTGTGGGGGGCCGAATCCTACTAGGGGTGGGAGTTGGACTCCCCCCTAGGCCGGCGCACCAAGGGAGGGTCTCCCTCCCTTGGTGGCTGCCCTCTCCTCCCCCCTAAACCTATATATACTAGATGTTTTCCACCCTTTTTGAACACAAGTTTTGGGTGCCTCTTCTAGTTGATCTAGTTCTATTTCTAGTTGGTCCTTGACTAATTAGAGCTAGCCCTAGCCACCTTTGATCCTCATAATTAGAAGCCCGGTGTGGTTCTAATCTCCTCCCTCTAATTCTCCGGTGACGATTAGCTCTAGATGGCGAAGCGCTGCCGGATCATGAAGATCGTACGCTTGCAACCAAGTAGAGAGGCCGTGCTTTCGGTATTCGGTTCGAGGGATCGTTCGAGGGCGGTTCGCGAGATCATCATTAATGTTCAAGGGACTTCGAGCACAATCTACACCGACTCTTCTTCTTTCGCTGCACTCCAGAGTTGATAACGATCGTTGATCCCAACATGTTATGCATCTTCATATTGATCTTGGTGATCGTAGGTGCGAAATTTTTTGTTTTCTACTATGTTTCCCAACAGTGGTATTAGAGCTGGTTTATGAGTAGATGCAGGTTGCGATCTAGATCACATCTGATATCTGAGGGTTGATGTTCTTGCTATGCTTCCCACGAGTATTGCTTTGGTTCAGTTCATCGGCAGAATGATGTAGTTTTGCTACAAGGTTCTGACAATCGTTTGACTTTGGCTGTCGACGATCTGCTAACAGTTCCTTGGGCTACATCATAGTTGAGAATAGTGAACCATCGCATACACAAGAGGCTGCTGAAGATGGATGATCTTCTAGGGGGTCACGCGTATTGATGAAGTTTAGTGTGGGGGACGAGACTTTTAATTAAGTCTCTCTTTCACACACCCCAAAACTTAATCTAGCATCAAGAACATCGCCTTGTTGTGCTTGCATAGGTAGCTAGTCTTAATTGCTAAAACTGGTTAACCACAAAACTAAAATTTTGCTAAAACCGATTAGAGGACATCTAACTTGGTTTTGCAAGGTTTGCATATGATGTGGTATAGCCTTCGTCATGATAATGAGTTTATGTATGAGATGGTTATATGTTGTAATGTTAAGTGGCATGCGCGTCACGGCATGATGGCTGGAGCCACGGGATTGCCACCTTAATGTAAATATCGTAGAGATAGGTTACAGGTGATGGTGGCAAAACGTACACGGAGGACCCCGACGAGGAGAAGGTGTACCAGGCGCGGGACGAGGAGCTATAATTTCGTGCCACAACAGAATTTCAGATTTTGGTGTCATGGTAACGTTTTCTGAAACAGTCGCCACGGAAACGTTTTCTGAGATTGCCGCCACGATAATGTTTTTGAAACAGTTACCTTGGTAACAAAATATTGGTCGTCACGTCGCTTCAACTGGAGATTGAAGACGATCATGGAGGAATCCCGGCGCCCAAGGCTATACCATGTCATGCTATTATGAATTGCCTGAGATGTTTATCCCTTTGGTGTTTGCACCCTTTGATTGCGCTGTAGTCAATTATTAGGGTGACCTCTCACAGTAAATATCAAGCTAATAGGTGTTCTTCCTAGTGTTGCAACCGTCTATAACACATAGCGTTCCGGAGTGCGACATGTACACATGAGCACAAATGGATCATGATGTGTAAGGTGGGGATGGTCAGACCATGCATGCAGATAACACTCGGTTGTTTTGAAGTTCTGGCAGAATAGTTCTGAGCTCGGATCAGAAAGCATCGAAAGATGAACAAGAGTCATATGGAGATATGATCGGCAAAAGATTGCCCACCAGTCAAAATTCTCGTCATCAGTGATGCACACATCAATGGCTGAGAACTAGACTTGGATCTTGAATCACTCATAATTAATTATGAGAGATATTAATTTGAGTGGGAATGCACTTTATATTAAAACTTGTTTAAACAATAAGTGCTATAAATTAATTATGAATTATGTCTAAAATTATTTGTGTGTTTGTTGTTATAGATGGCTCGCAATATGTTCAACTTAGCCCCTATGCTTGAGAAAGAAAAGTTGGCTGCGAATGGTGGAAACTATGCGGATTGGATCCGAAACCTGAGATTTGTTCTCAGGAGTGCTAAAAAGGAGTACGTGTTGGATCAACCCCTAGGTGAAGCTCCTTCAAAAGATGCTACACCAGAAGAAGTTGCTACTTATGCTACTCGTAGTGATGACTATGAGTCGGTCCAGTGCCTCGTGTTAACTTGTATGGATCCTGAACTACAGAAGCGTTTTGAACGATCCACCACTCAATTTATAATTGGGTCACTGGAAGTTCTGTACAAGAAACAGGCAAGGACCGAACGGTTTGAATTAACCAAGGCCATGATAGAATGCAAGATGAAAGAGGGTTCCTCAATGAGGGAGCATATAGTGAAGCTTGCTGGCTATGTTGATAGTCTTGCTTCACTGGAATTTGGAATTCCGCCAACACTCGGTACAGATATTGTGCTTGCTTCACTCCCCCCATCTTATGATGGTTTCATCATGAATTACAACATGAACAGGATGGAGAAAAGTGCAAATGAGTTGTTTGCTATGCTCAAAACTGCGGAAGCTGGGATGCAGAAGAACAAAGAAGTGTTGATGGTCAACAAGACTACCAGTTTCAAGAAGAAGGGCAAGTCCAAGAAGAAATCTACTGGTGCTGGTAAGACCGCTTCCCAGAAGAAGAACAAGGGCAGAGCCAAGAAAGAGACTGAATGTTTCTACTGCAAACAAAAGGGTCACTGGAAGCAAAACTGCAAGAATTACTTAGCAGATAAGAAGAACGGTTCTTCAGACAAAGGTATAAAAGGTATACGATATTAATGTTGTTTTACTTGTTTCTGTATGTCATAAGTATTTGATACTAATCGATTGCTTTTAATTTTCAATCTGATATAGGAACTACAAAAATCTCACAAGTTGAGAAGAAATAAAGACAAGATGGTAGTCAAGGATGGTGGTGGGATCGCTACTCAAGACTAGTGGAGTCTATCTTCAAGATTTATCTTAGGATCGAATTATAGTTATTACGTTCCAGGGTTGTATAGGACATTATGTTTTGGATTATGCAATGGGCATTCTTATAAAGTTTTGAACAATAGTTGTTGAAATAATTATAAGAATATGTTTTGGATTTACCACAAGTTTCGATGGTTTATTCATGAAATCTTGATTTAAAGTATTACAACATTTATGCTAAACATCTTAAGAAGACTGATAAGTTCCACATGAATATATCTCTGCTTGGATACATCAGGAATAATCTTCATATAGATGAAGTATTCGATCATTATGATCGATAAAATACATAATGATGTATAAAACTGATACACAGAAACAGAGTATAGTGGATAATTTTAACTTCATTAAAGTAAGTAAAAATGTTTTACTCGGACTGAAATATTTGAATAGTTCAATAGAATTTCAGAATTTATTTGAAGAGTTCAAATATTTTAATGAATATTAAGGATCATTATGACAATTGATATTGTGATTCTTCGTTTGAAGAAATAGATCTAAAGTCATAAGTTTAGCAAGATCGTTTGAATGATCATAGAATTATTCTATCTGCTATTTATAATCGGGGTATAACCGAAACAGCAAAATATACACTAAAATAGAAAACCACGTATAGATCTTGTTAAATGAAATCATATGAGATATGAACATTATTTAACTAGATGATAGTTGAATTGTAGGTTTATATGACTTTTCCCATTGAAATAACTGAAAGACAAAATGTTTGTCACGGAAAAGGGTTTCCTTGTCAAAAGAATAAGTGGGAGGATATTATAGCTTGAAAGATTAGTGGATCTTTCAAAACTAATCGGAATTTGTTCTGATAAATTATTTACAAGATATACCTTTAGTTACTACATTAGATGTAGAAAATTCTAAAAGCTAAAACATGATCAAGAACATCGTTGAATTTATGAAATGACACAACAAAGTTCTTTTCATCTTGTAAGAAGATGAACGTAAACACTACAAGGAAACAAAGGTGGCGCCTAGCTCATAAGGAATGGCCCTTGGCCATGCACATCGGAATGAAAATTCATATACAAACAAGTTTGGAACTTAGTTGTTATTTTCTGACAAGTTTAGAACTTGATAATAGTTCAAGGAGTGTGGAGTAAAAGAAGGATTTCAAAACAAGTTTCCTAAATTGGGAAAAGGATGTATGAATGATACAACCAGAAAAAGTTTTTATCCTCAAGATAACCGGATAAATGTGCAAACTTCAAAAACCGTTTGAAGATTTGAAATAACATTAAGTTTTTTGGACTTGTCCAAAAGTATTTTTGTGTAAAATTCAGTGGGAGTTATATAATATTTCTAAGTCATATATATGTAAGACATATCATGAAATAGAAATAATATAAAGCTCCTAAGTACTCACAAAATAGTTTTGTAGAACTCAGTGGGAGCTGTAGAAAGCTTTTAATCCTGTATGTATATGACATATTATGGAATAGAAACAATATAAAGTTCCTAAAGAACATATCAAAAATGATTTTGAAACACTTTTTCCATCAAAGTGTAAAGAAAAAAATTGGGCATAAAAGAATCTATGAAGATAGATAAAGGTGTCTGGTTAAGCTAAAACAAAGTTTATATATATATTGACAAAATTTTAAAAGAATTTTAAAATAGAGAAAATTGTTTTCTCTAAATGTCATATAACTTGATGCTTATGAATGATAAGCTTGGAATATAAAATTATCTTGATAAGTTATGATATATATAATGGCCAAAGTATATTTACTAAAAGTTAGTAAATAAAATATCAAGGAACTCAAAAGAATAAAATGTTTATTCTGAGGTATTGAAGTTGAAATTCATTATTAAGAACATATGAATATCAAACTTCATAGTTGTTATGATTGGGCTATAATAATTCAGAATTATTTATGAACAAATTTGTTGAATCTATAAACGATAAGGATATACGTCTTGAAAACATGAGATGTTTCAATTTTATCTGAATCAAGAAATGTCTTGATATAAATGTTTTGTCTGAATAAATATTGCAAGAGTTGTAAGTGACCCATAAAGGTTATGCAAGAAGAATCTTTATAAAATGGGTTAATTCAAGATATGATCAAGAAGAGTCTTGAATAAGATTATTATGATCATAAATCTAATAATATTTTATTTTGAATAAAATATTATGGCTGAAAAACTATATGGATTAAGATCTAGGAATCAGACAATACTAGCACAAATATCGCAAAGTTTTTGAGTATGTCAAACTAATGAGAAGGCTCTACCACAAGCAATGCATTAATAACACGTTGTTAAGTGTTATGCAACTAGATTGTTGACTCTAGTGCAAGTGGGAGACTGTTGGAAATATGCCTTAGAGGAAATAATATTGTATTATTATATTTCCATTATTCATAATTAAGAGTTTATATTTCATGCTATAACTGCTACGATCCTAGAATATGCAATTCAGTGGAAAACTCATATGCACGTGTGGAATGATAAACGGTCAAACAATAGGTTCCCGGTCCAACCTCTAGGACTGGCTCAAGTGTTGTTGGTGATCACGTTTTCTGGATCTTAGGATATCGTTAGGTTCAATGATAGTTATAAAACAACATTGAGGGTAAGACGTTAGAAGAACGATCATATTGAATCGACCCAATCTTGTATGTTATACTTTGTGATCATATCGCTTAAAATCATCTGTTACAACACAGAGTGTTAGCATGTGTACTTTAGTTCCTCAGACCATGAGAATGTCTCGGTTACTCCTTACCAGACGGTGGACTTTGGGGTTGCTCAAACGTCATCTGGAACAAGGTGATCATAACGACAACTTTCAGGTTCACCGAAAAGTTTGACAAGTGAATGAACAGCTCGAGAGTGGGATTTGCTCCTCCGGCGATGGAGATATATTCTTAGGGCCCTCTCGGTGTGATGACATCCATCATCATCTGGCCAGACACAGGTGACTATGTCACGGGGATGCCGAAACACGTCAACGAGAAAGAAGAACAAAACCGGTAACGGGAGCAACGGTATAGTGGGCATGGTGATGACCCAGGAGGATACCGATGCACACCGGGTTTTGTAAAATATCACAAAGCATAGGGAATGTTGCATGATAACCAAAGGTTCACTCGAATATCATTCGTGTAATCATAGGGACCGATATGGATGCCCATGGTTCCGTTTTCGGTCATTGAACGAAGGAGTTTCGTTCATGTCTATGTTTTACCGAACCTATGAGGTCACAAGCTTAAGGTAATCATGATATGTTGAGTGTTAGTGGAACGGGAGTAATGAGAATATATTTATGAAATAGTTTCATTAATATCCAGAATAGTTTCGAGAGGTTCCGGAAGCGTTTCGGGGTCATCGGAAGGGTTTCGGTGAATATTGGGTAATACCGGGCATTACCGATTAATTATATATAGGTGGAAAATGTTTCTGAATATGTTAAATTATATATATAATGCTCTGAAAATGTTTAAGGTATTTTATATATTAATTAAATATCAATAGGCCTTAAAAGGACAAGAGGGGAAAGGAGACTTGGGCCGTAAAGGCCCAAGTGGAGGTGGCGCCCCCCCCCCCCCCCCCCCCCCCCCCCCCCCCCCCCCCCCCCCCCCCCCCCCCCCCCCCCCCCCCCCCCCCCCCCCCCCCCCCCCCCCCCCCCCCCCCCCCCCCCCCCCCCCCCCCCCCCCCCCCCCCCCCCCCCCCCCCCCCCCCCCCCCCCCCCCCCCCCCCCCCCCCCCCCCCCCCCCCCCCCCCCCCCCCCCCCCCCCCCCCCCCCCCCCCCCCCCCCCCCCCCCCCCCCCCCCCCCCCCCCCCCCCCCCCCCCCCCCCCCCCCCCCCCCCCCCCCCCCCCCCCCCCCCCCCCCCCCCCCCCCCCCCCCCCCCCCCCCCCCCCCCCCCCCCCCCCCCCCCCCCCCCCCCCCCCCCCCCCCCCCCCCCCCCCCCCCCCCCCCCCCCCCCCCCCCCCCCCCCCCCCCCCCCCCCCCCCCCCCCCCCCCCCCCCCCCCCCCCCCCCCCCCCCCCCCCCCCCCCCCCCCCCCCCCACTGACGGATCGTGAAGATCGTACGCTTGCAACCAAGTAGAGAGGCCGTGCTTTCGGTCTTCGGTTCGAGGGATCATTTAAGGGCGGTTCGTGGGATCGTCATCAATGTTCGAGGGACTTCGAGCATGATCTACACTGACTGTACTTCTTCTGCTGCACTCCGGAGTTGGTAACGATCATTGATCCCAACACGTTATGCATCTTCATACTGATCTTGGTGATCGTAGGTGCGAATTTTTTGTTTTTTCTACTATGTTTCCCAACAAAGAGGTGGAAGGCAACTTGGGGCACAAGGGCCCAAGTGGGGGAGGCACCCCTTCCCTAAGGAAGGA
The DNA here is from genome assembly GCA_036873465.1 of Thinopyrum obtusiflorum. Lineage (NCBI taxonomy): Eukaryota > Viridiplantae > Streptophyta > Magnoliopsida > Poales > Poaceae > Thinopyrum > Thinopyrum obtusiflorum. The sequence goes on along the minus strand of JAAAWM010010888.1, from coordinate 7,267 downwards.
GGCCGAATTGGGGTGGAGGAGGAGTCAGACTCCTCCCCCCTGGCCGGCGCTCCAAGGGGGGCTCCTTCCCCCTTAGTGGCAGCCCTCCCTCTCCCCCTTAACCTATATATACTTGAGGATTGTGCTCTTTTGATACACAAGTTTTGGAGCCTCCTCTAGTTCTAGTTCTAGTTCTAGTTCTAGTTGGTCCTAGTTGACTAATTAGAGCTAGACTAACCTTCTAATCCTCATAATTAGAAGGCTCTGTGGTTGTAATCTCCTCCCTCTAATTCTCCAGCAATGATTAGCTCTGGACGGAGAAGCGCTGCCGGATCGTGAAGGCTGCACGCTTGCAACCAAGTAGAGAGGTCGTGTTTTCAGTCTTCGGTTCGAGGGACTGTTCATGGGTGGATCGCAGGATCGTTCATCAATGGTTCGAGGGACTCCAAGTAAGATCTACACTGACACGTTCTTCTTCTGCTCAACTCGGTGATGGTAATGATCATGATCCCAACCCGTTATGCATCTTTATATTGATCTTGGGTGTGTGTAGGCGCAAAAAAAAATTGTTTTCTACTATGTTTCCCAACATTAAGAGTCTCCATGTGGACACGGCATACCGGTTGGTCTCATACTAAAGATCTTCTAGGTAGAAAGGTAGTTTCTGTCACTGATGTACCTCTAATCCCCGCTTCACAATGATAGTAATGTCATTCAAGTCCACAAGAGCTAAATGTTGTGTGGTTGACATTCACACTGTTGGAAAACGTAGCATGGAAAACAAAAAAATTCTACGCACACGCAAGATCTATCAAGGAGATGCATAGCAACGAGAGGGGGAGAGTGTGTCTACGTACCCTCGTAGACTGTAAGTGGAAGTGTTTGACAACGCGGTTGATGTAGTCAAACTTCTTCGTGTTCCAACCGATCAAGCACCGAACGTATGGCACCTCTGCGTTCAGCACACGTTCAGCTCGATGACATCCTCCGCCTTCATGATCTAGCAAGACGGCGAGGTAGTGGATGAGTTTCGGTAGCACGACGGTGTGGTGACGGTGATGGTGAAGCTATCTCCGCAAGGCTTCATCTAAGCACTACGAAAATATGACCGGGGGTGTAAACGGTGGAGGGGGGCGCCGCACATGGCTAGGCAATTGTCTGTTATGTACTAGGCGCCCCCCTCCCACATATACCCCCCCCCCCCCCCCCCCCCCCCCCCCCCCCCCCCCCCCCCCCCCCCCCCCCCCCCCCCCCCCCCCCCCCCCCCCCCCCCCCCCCCCCCCCCCCCCCCCCCCCCCCCCCCCCCCCTTTCCTTTCTCTCCTGAGGAGGGAAAGGTAGGAGAGGCCACCCCTCTCCTTTCCTTCCCCTTAGGGCCGGCCAACAATGGGAGGGGCGCGCCAGCCCCCTTGTGGGCTGGTCTGTCCCCTCCTTTGGCCCATAAGGCCCATATCTTCCCGGGGGGTGCCCGGAACCCCCTTCCGGTGACCCGGTTCCTTCCTGGTACGTCCCGAAACACTTCCGGTGTCCAAATACCATCGTCCTATATATCAATCTTTACCTATCGACCATTTCAAGACTCCTCGTCATGTCCGTGACCTCATCCGGGACTCTGAACAACATTCGGTCACCAAAACATATAACTCATATAACACTATATCGCCAACGAACGTTAAGCGTGCGGACCCTACGGGTTCGAGAACTATGTAGACATGACCAAGACACCTCTTCGGTCAATAACCAATAGTGGAACCTGGATGCCCATATTGGCTCCTACATATTCTACAAAGATCTTTATCGGTCAAACCGTTATGACAACATACGCAATTCCCTTTGTCCATCGGTATGTTACTTGCCCGAGATTCGATCGTTGGTATCTTCATACCTATTTCAATCTCATTACCGGCAAGTCTCTTTACTCATTCCGTAATACATCATCAAGTAACTAACTCATTAGTCACTTTGCTTGCAAGGCTTCTTACGATGTGTATTACCGAGAGGGCCGAGAGATACCTCTCTGATACTCGGAGTGACAAATCCTAATCTCGATCTATGCCAACTCAACAAACACCTTCGGAGATATCTGTAGAGCATCTTTATGATCACCCAATTATGTTGTGATGTTTGATAGCACACAAGGTATTCCTTCGGTATCCGGGAGTTGCATAATCTCATAGTCGGAGGAATATGTATTTGACCTAAAGAAAGCAATAGCAATAAACTGAACGATCAATATGCTAAGCTAACGGATGGGTCTTGTCCATCACATCATTCTCCTAATGATGTGATCCCGTTATCAAATGACAGCACATGTCTATGGTTAGGAAACCTTAACCATCTTTGATCAACCAGCTAGTCTAGTAGAGGCTTACTAGGGACACGGTATTTGTTTATGTATTCTTGGTGCTGATCATGTTTTGCTCGCGGAAGAGGCTTAGTCAACGGGTCTGCCACATTTAGATCCATATGTACTTTGCAAATTTCTATGTCTCCATCCTTGACCTTTTCACGAATGGAGTTGAAGTGTCTCTTGATGTGTTTGGTTCTCTTGTGAAACCTGGATTCCTTCACCAAGGCAATTGCTCCAGTGTTGTCGCAAAAGATTTTCATTGGACCCGATGCACTGGGTATTACACCCAGATCGGATATGAACTCCTTCATCTAAACTCCTTCATGTGTTGCTTCCGAAGCAGCTATGTACTCCGCTTCACACATAGATCCCGCCACAACACTCTGCTTGGAACTGCACCAACTGACAGCTCCACCATTCAATATAAATACGTATCCGGTTTGTGACTTAGAGTCATCCAGATCAGTGTCGAAGCTAGCATCGACATAACCATTTACGACGAGCTCTTCGTCACCTCCATAAACGAGAAACATATCCTTGGTCCTTTTCAGGCACTTCAGGATGTTCTTGACCGCTGTCTAGTGATCCACTCCTGGATTACTTTGGTACCTCCCTGCCAGACTTATGGCAAGCTGGGTTTATGATCAAGTTTATCTATGAACAATATTTGAATCTTCTCTGAATTCGTTTATGTATGATTGGTTATCTTTGCAAGTCTCTTCGAATTATCAGTTTGGTTTGGCCTACTAGATTGATCTTTCTTGCAATGGGAGAAGTGCTTAGCTTTGGGTTCAATCTTGCGGTGTCCTTTCCCAGTGACGGTAGGGGCAGCAAGGCACGTATTGTATTGTTGCCATCGAGGATAACAAGATAGGGTTTATTTCATATTGCATGAGTTTATCCCTCTACATCATGTCATCTTACTTAAAGCGTTACTCTGTTCTTTTGAACTTAATACTCTAGATGCATGCTGGATAGAGGTCGATGTGTGGAGTAATAGTAGTAGATGCAGGCAGGAGTCGGTCTACTTGTCGCGGACGTGATGCCTATATACATGATCATACCTAGATATTCTCATAACTATGCTCAATTCTGTCAATTGCTCAACAGTAATTTGTTTACCCATCGTAATACTTATGCTCTCGAGAGAAGCCACTAGTGAAACCTATGGCCCCCGGGTCTATTTTCCATCATATTAATCTCCCGACAACAAGCTATTTCTGGCGCCGTTTTTATTTTGCTTTTATTTTACCTTGCATCTTTATCATAAAAATACCAAAAATATTATCTTATCATATCTATCAGATCTCACTTTCGTAAGTGACCGTGAAGGGATTGACAACCCCTTTATTGCGTTGGTTGCGAGGATTTTATTTGTTTGTGTAGGTGCAAGGGACTCGTGCGTGGCCTCCTACTGAATTGATACCTTGGTTCTCAAAAACTGAGGGAAATACTTACGCTGCTTTACTGCATCACCCTTTCCTCTTCAAGGGAAAACCAACGCAGTGCTCAAGAGGTAGCAACCATCTCTATGTTCAAACTGGTGTCCCACAGGCGGGAAATCATGTTTAGGATTGGGCGGAGCTTCTTCTCGCTGGCGCCATATTTCTTCCAATCATCATCACGATCAATTTTCTTTGTCCGCAGCAAGCAGAATGCCGGGAAGTTCTTCACGGGCGTGGGCGTCTTAGAGTGCGCCCCGCCGTTGCGGGAGTTAGCCGCGCCACCTGCGGGTAGAGTAGCTTTCTCCTTGGACTTAGCAGTTCCGTGGGCGCCTTCGTCCACGTAGCTTTGCTCGACAAGAGGCTGAGGTGGCCCCGTGTCAATGTTTGCTCTCCCACCCGCGTCTACCTCACCACCCGTTTGCTCAAGCGCAGGTGGGGTAGACGTAGATGGGCCGATCGCCCCAGAGGCTTTCTTCTTGGGCGGCATGTCGATGAAGGTGATGAAAGGCTAGCGCGCGTGATCACTAGGTCAGGTTCACACAACCTTCTTCCCCCTACCTGGCGCGCCAAAGATGTCGGGGAACCAATCCATGATCACCTATGGGGCCAGCGAGTCGGCCCCTTTACGGTTCGGCGGGGGAGAGGATCGCACGAAGAGCAGATCTAGCAACCAGCGCGGCGAGCACATGAACGATTTACCCAGGTTCGGGCTGCACGGATGCGTAAAACCCTACTCCTGCTTTGAGTGTATTATGAGTGTTCTTGAACTCGAAGCTCAGGAGCGCTATGAACAGTACACAGCAGCTACACGCAAGACTGGGCCGAGTCCAGAATGTCCCCGTCCTCTCTCCTGTTGCCTTTGGGCCTCCTTTTATATGCTAGAAGGGGTTTCCAACAGTGGCAACACAGCGAAGAGAAGAGGTGTAAAGTTGCTACAGTAAGGCCATTATTACTATGATGACATGTCCTACCTACCTCTGACGGCAGGGGACAAGGGCATTAAATGCTCATGCCTTAGCTGTCCAGATACATGTATCTGGGCGTCTTGGACATGGGGAAAGTAGACGTCCCGTCTGCACCGCTAGCCACAGTGCGTCGCCGTCCGCACAGTACCCCGCCACGCATGCCTGGAAGGCCCCAGAATGCCATGCTGGCAGAGGCACTGGAGCGACAGCACAGTAGGACAGCATCGCACCTTGTCGCGGCAAGCACCTTGTCGCGCCTGATATCTTGCCGCGCCTGATACCTTGCCACGGCAAGTATCTTGGCGGGCTTTGGGTAAACTTCCCGGCAAGCTCCTCTTGCCGGGGCCTTGCCTCTTTGGCTTGCATATTCTGCTCTTGAATGGCTTCTCAATGATCTTGAAGCGCTCTTTGGCTGTCACCCGGCAAACCCTGCCGCGAGATGCTACTACTGCCCATGCACAAGTACGGGGTACTAGAGTACCCCTTATTCTAGTACACCGACAGATCCCATCTTGGGGCCTTTTCCGGAGCTCCGCCGGAGGGGGCATCGATCACGGAGGGCTTCTATATCAACACCATAGCCTCTCCGCCCCCCCCCCCCCCCCCCCCCCCCCCCCCCCCCCCCCCCCCCCTTCTGGACTCGGCCCAGTCTTGCGTGTAGCCGCTGTGTACTGTTCATAGCGCTCCTGAGCTCAGAGTTCAAGAACACTGATAATCCACTCAAAGCAGGAGTAGGGTTTTACGCATCCGTGCGGCCCGAACCTGGGTAAATCGTTCGTGCCCCCCCCCCCCCCCCCCCCCCCCCCCCCCCCCCCCCCCCCCCCCCCCCCCCCCCCCCCCCCCCCCCCCCCCCCCCCCCCCCCCCCCCCCCCCCCCATTCATTCCCCGACATCTTTGGCGCGCCAGGTAGGGGGAAGAAGGTTGCGTGAACCTGATCTAGTGATCACGCGCGCTAGCCTTTCATCACCCTCATCAACATGCCGCCCAAGAAGAAAGCCTCTGGGGCGATCGGCCCATCTACGTCTACCCCACCTGTGCTTGAGCAAACGGGTGGTGAGGTAGATGCGGGTGGGAGAGGAAACATTGACACGGGACTGTCCCAGCCTCTTGTCGAGCAAAGCTGCGCGGACGAAGGCGCCCATGGCACTGCTAAGTCTAAGGAGAAATCTATGCTACCCGCAGGTGGCGCGGCTAACTCCCGCAACGGCGGAGCGCACTCTAAGACGCCCACGCCCGTATGCACGTCGCACCCTTCCCAGGATGCACGTGACAGGCAGCGCCATGGTACTTCGGGAGCCAGACGTTCGCTCGACAGAGATCTTGCGCATCGGTCTCGCGATACGCAGGGTCACCAAACACGCCAACATGCTGGTGCGAGCGGGGCACGGTTGCTTGGGCGAGATACCGCTCCTTCTAACGTAGTTAGGAGTCAGAGCATATCATGTTCCTCACACCGTTCGCCTCCCACCACTGCAGCAGAAGCGTTGGCACGAGCTCAACTGCTTCTGGATTTTCCTCCAGCGGCAGACAGGCTCGAGGATTGGAGGGCTACCATCCAAAGTCTCATCGGTTTCGCTAGCGGTGACGCACCTCGGCAGCCGAGCGCTTAGCGGCCACGGCAAGCTAGCCCGACACAGGCCGGAGGCGACAAAACTGGTGGTGGTGCGACTACCATACACTCTCCACCCCGACGGCAACGATCACCGACTCATCGGGTCAACGTTGATGATGACTCTACCGCATCATCAGATCCACGAGCTCACTGTGATCAGCGCCAAGTTCTTCGCCAACGACTAGGAGAAGACGCTCGAACCCGAATCGAGCGGCGAAGAGAAGCGCGTCGTCAATCCGACAAACGCGCCGGGCCCACTGTTGACATGCATGCGCCAGGGGATCCTGGTGACTTGCCATACGCGGCAGGTTGTCCAGCGTTTACCCGCGAGCTGCGGCAAGTCCAGTGGCCCAATAAGAAAAACTTCAGGCCCGACGTACCGGAGAAATATGATGGCAAGACACACCCGTCGGAGTTCCTCAGCATTTACACCATTGCGGTGCAAGCTGCCGGGGGACGGGACGACAAGACTCTCGCCAATTATTTCCCGCTGGTACTCAAACATAACGTTAGATCCTGGCTCATGCATTTGCCGGACAACTCTATTTCTTCGTGAGCGGACCTGTGCCATCAGTTTGTTGGCGCCTTCACTGGCGGCCACCAACCTCATGGCCAGGAGAGTGATCTACACCTTATCCCCCAGAAGGAAGGAGAATCCCTGCGCAAATACATCCAAAGATTCAGCCGTGTGCAGCACAACATCCCTGACGTCCACCCTGCCGCGGTTATTAGTGCATTCCATCAGAACATGCGTAACCGCAAAATGCGGGAGGAGTTGGCGATGAGCAAGATCAGAGACATCGGCGAGCTATATGCTCTAGCCGACAGGTGTGCACGTGCTGAGGAGGGGAGGAAGCTTCCCGGTGAGGATGTTGGTGCGGGAGGAGGTTCAGAGAGCGAAGATGCCGCCCCGACAAA